>VYZT01019858.1:74813-134172 GCA_013400735.1 Pomatostomus ruficeps | reverse complement strand
AAAAAAAATTTAAAACTTGGCATGTTTTCGAACACCCTGGCGTCTCCATGGTGTCTCATCCCTCTGCAGACACCCAGCTGCTGTGGAGAAGTCAGAATCCTTGCTGTTCTCTCAGAGAAATATTTTGAGTATAAAAGCTGCATCACAAACCACACTTGTGCTCTTAATCCAAAGCATCCACCACAGGGAGCTGTGATTGTCATTTCACAGCAAGAACCTGCATGTGGAGGAGAGATTTGATATAAAATGAGCTGCGTTTGCCTCTTCTTCTCCCTCCAAAGCAATCCCAAAGTACATTTCAAAGTCACACAGCTGTCTGCAGCCAGGTGTGAGCGGCGCTGTGTGAGTGAAGTGGACAGAAGTGGAGCAAGGCCTGTGCTGGCAGTGTTGGGCTGTCACTGCCTTGGCTGAGCCCTCAGGATGGGGCTTCAGGGGATTGTCCTGCCCCAGCAGCTCTGGCAGTGTCTGCTGGCACTGGGGATGTGTCTCACGCTGCTGTCGCCAGTGCTGCTGTGACTCCCCAAAGCAGCATTGAGACTTCCTGTCCCAGGAGATGCATCTCCACTTCAGAAATCTAAACCTACCAATGTACAGTGTCTGTTGGGGAGCCTTTCTGTGTTTGGCTTCAACTCGTGTTGTTTTCTTGCTTTTATGTTTCTAATGTGGGGGGTTTTAAGTCTTGGCTTACAAAAATCCCCAGAGCTTATATATCTAATAGTAATATCAACAATGAACACAGTAACAATATCCCAGTTTTAGAACCCATGCCAAGTAGTCTCACAGAGTCACAAATCTGGAAATGTTTGGGTGTATCTTATGCAAGAGCTCAGTTTGGCAGAACACCTATATTTTTCTTTTTTTTTTCCTTCTGGCAGAGCCATGGAACTTTGTTTCCTGACAATAATCCTCCTCTGCTACCTGAGTTACCATACTGCACTGAGATGCCTGTGGCTGTGCATGGCTCAGGTGCTTGATACACCAGGGAGCACTGTGGGCTCCTGCAGCACAGCTGGCTCGGTGGACTGTGACAGGGACAGATAAATACAAGGCAGAGAAGGAGGCAAAATGATAGCCTAGGCTGGAAATACAAGTGTATGCAAGTGGGGGCTTGGGTTTGGGTTTGTCTTTTCAAGCTCCCTGATACATAGAGGGTTTTTCAAGATCACCATTCTGCTTTAAACGTGATGGACTTGTCTCATCATTGCTTGGTAAATGGTCCTCCCAGGAGCATAAGGCTCATGTTATATCTCTGACATGTCCCACCTGTAGAGGAAGTGCAGAAACCTGCAAATCAGGTGTGAAGCAGCACATCCCAGCCCATGTCACAGCCCAAGTCCTAGACCATGAACCCCAAAGGGAATCTTCACTGGCTGGAGACCAGCCCTGGCCTTGTGCCTGTGCTTTCAGTACCTTTAGGCAGACACTGCTTGGTTTGCTGTAAATAAAAGCACAGGAATCAAGGACAAGGTGTGCCAACCCTGCAGGTGCACTTGGCACATCTGGAAAAAGGCTCCAGAGCAGCTCAGCTCCGGGCCAGCAGCATGTGCAGTGCTACTACAGCTGACTGAAGTGTGATGTTCACCTGCTGCAGGAAGACACCATTATGCATTTCCCCCTTCTTTTTTCTAGGAACAGTCGAGGTGATCAACGCCCGCGAGACGGTCCCACAAGTGTTTCCTCACAACTTATTGTCTAACTGTGGTCGTGGTTTCCCCATTGGTAAGGACACAGCCTGGGCCACAGCTGTGTGCCCTCCTGGTGTGCACAGAGCTCAGGGTGGGGAACTGAGCACCTCCCTGACTTTATCTGGAGTTCTGTTTAACACGCTCTACCTGGACTGCCTTTTGCAAAAGTAAGAAAAAATACTAGGTCCATAACAATTCCTGTTTGGTAATAACACTCATAACCTGACCAGCAAGGATTTATCCTCATGAGGAGCCAGCATGACGATAAATCGCAATGTAACTTCTCTCCATAGGAAGTCTGCAGTTCAAGACTGGATTTCCCAAAGATCTCATTCCCCAGCAGTTCTTACAGAGAAAAATAAGATCAATAGCTTTCTGGAAACAAGAAATCCATTTAGTGTGCTTGCCCATGTCCATACATCAGGGGTTGAGTTGCCGGACTCAGGCACTCTTGCTTTAGCAGCATGTCTTAGGTCTCTCCACATTTCTTGCTGCATTCATTCTCCTTCCTCAGAATGTTGTCTTTGGGGCGTCTCCTAGATTCTGGAGGAGATGTTCTTATCCTTGAAGAGCCTCAAAAGAAATCAGGAACAACTCTGATTGGAATGCACAGCTGGAGGTCTGCTCAAAGCAGGGTGATGTCCGTTCTTGCTCAGGCTGCTCAGGGCCTTGTCCTGACACATTTTTTGATTTCATCAGGGATGGAGAGTTTCACAGCTTCCCTTGCTCTGGTGTTTGACCAGGCCCTATGAGTGTCATTTCTCCAGTGTCCAGCTCCCCACCTCCCACAGGCCTGTTGCCTGTTGTGATTTCAGAACTCCTCAGGTGAGGCTCCAGCCTCTCTATACCCCTGCTATAGTAACAGGGGAGTACATGAACAGGAAAAGGTAATAAACAAACCAAGCCTGCCTTTAGAAGCCTTGCTTGTCTCTGCCAACTCACACTTCAATTGGAGATCTTTCAGAGAGGGGAAACCCTCAAGCCAGTGACTTACTGGCTGTGACACTGTCATTCTGCTTCTCAGGTCCCCGCTGGGTTGGTGTGCCCGGAGAACTCCGTGGGTATGAGGAAGCCCATAAGCGACACGGCCGCTTACCATGGAAAGCCCTGTTTGAACCAACCATCAAGCTCCTCTCGGAAGGGCTTGTCATTTCCCCAGTTCTGGACAAAATATTCCATCACCCAGCCTTCTCTGGTCTGGGGAAAACCCTGTGGTAAGATCCATGAATGAAACTGCAGTGTGAGGACCACTGTTCCCTCAGCTTCAGACCCTTTTTCTGACATGCAGACGTGGTGCACAGGCTGCTGCTGTGGCTTGTGCTCAGGGAACACTTGGTGTGGAGTGGGAGAGAATCATAGAAGTGGATTTTTAAAAGATGCTGCAATGTAGCACTGCCTTGGAAAGTACACAGCATACATAATCCAGATCAGCTCTGGGAAGGAAAAAGAGATTATTGGCCCTGGGAAAGAACAAGCTCATGCTGTAAAACTGATGAATATTCTTCTTTAACAGCCCACTGCTATGTCATGGTCAAAGATTTCTGAAGCTTGGCGAGACCTTCCAGTGGCCAGCACTGCAGCAAACACTGCGAGCTGTAGCGGAACATGGAGCTACAGCATTTTATGAGGGAGAGATAGGAAAGGCCCTGGTGGAGGACGTTAGGAAGGCTGGTAGGTAACAGCTACAGTTAGTCCTGATAGACAGGCCTTTTTCCCAGCCATTGGCTCACAGTGAGCCTGTACCAGGGGAAAGCGAATGCGCGCCATTTGCTTGTCACTTGGGATGGTACCTGACATGGGAAGAAGCCACCTTTCCTCAATTCCTATAACTCAGGCCCAGAAGCAGTGAGACCACCCGCTGCTCTGGCCTTTGCCCACGGTGCTCATGCACTGGCCCCTCTGACTCCTTTAGGTTTTGTGACGTCCTGGGGCTTGGCATGAGGATGCGTGACGGCAGTGCTGTGCTGGGTGGAACGAATTTGGGGTGTACTTTTCACAAGCTTTACCAAGGCTCTGATGAAGGCAGCCCACAGTACCAGTACAAGTTGCTGTGCTAATGGCAGCTCCTGGTTCTCTGTTGAAGGGTCCAGTCTCTCACTGGAGGACCTTCGGATGTACAAAGCAGAGGTGTCCTCAGCTCTGAACATCACACTGAACAACCACACCACGGTGTTTGCTCCAGGGCCACCCATGGGAGGTGCAGTGCTCATGTTCATCCTCAAGGTATTGGAAGGTAAATTCCTAATGGAAAAGGGTCAGTAAGAGGTTTTCAGAGAGTGTTGCTCCAGAGTGATAAGATGTAAAAGGCAGAAATTGAGTTGTCAAGCCAGAATGGGGCCTGAAGCAGCAGTGTGACCATGCTATGCAGCAGGAGGATGAACTGCTTCACTTGTACGGTGGGTCAGCATCACCATAGCTGCTGCAAAGGCCAAAGGACGCATGACTTTCATAACACTTCAAAAGAAATTGAAGTCACAGTAGAAATTAGTACTTCGTTGTTTCTGTATCCACATCCTGCTAAAGCACAGGGGAAACTTGGTAAGAACTGGGATGGGAATAAGAGGCTCCTTTCTACTTTTTTTTTTACACTTCTTGGAAAATGGGTCTATTAACAAAATTATTTCATCCTGCTCCATAGCGTATAAATTCCATGAAGTGTCACTGGCAACACCCGAGGAGAAGGTAGAAACCTATCATCGCATTGCTGAGGCCCTGAAGTTTGGCAACATGCTCAGACCCCAGATGAGTGACCCAGCCTTCTCTGAAGCTCAGGTGAGCTCCATGGTGCGTGGGTACAGTGCTGCAGCACCAAGCAATGCTCTGACATGCTCCTGCTTTGCAGCCTGGAAGGAAAGAAAATAGAGCTGCTACTGGAGAGCAATGCAGCTGAGTTGGCCAAGGCAGAGGCCGTTTGCTCTGATCAGGCTGTTCACTCTGCAGCTTCAGCTATAGGCTGGCGCTTACTTGTCTGATAAAGGATGTGCACAAGCTCATGCCAATGCTGAGGTGCCTTGGTGCTGAGCTTGGTCTGGGATGAGAGTGGCCTGGGGCTGAATGCTGCCAGGGCACCAAGCTCTGACTATTGGGACTGAATTCCTGAGACTTCCATGTGCCCAAAGACATGCCTGTGCTTTGGTGACAAGGTCAGTGCCCTGGCTGTGCTTGCAGGTGCCTGTGGAAACCATGTTGTCTGACCAGTTTGCTGAGTTTGTGAGGCAGCGGATAGATACTCGTGGTGACCACCCACTCAGCCACTACAACTTGTTGGAGTCCATCTACAACGACAAATACAAAAGTATGGGTACGAGCCACATCTCTGTGCTCGCTGCAGACGGCAGTGCCGTGTCTGCCACCAGCACCATCAACTACCCGTGAGTAGCCCAGGGGCTGGTAACAGAGTCACACAGGCCACCTGTCAGGTTCACAGGGGAGCAGCAACGGCTGGGTACTAGAAAGGCAAAACCCTTGGGTTTCACTGGTTTAGGCAGCTTCTTAGCTGTAAATGCCTTTCTCGTATGACAGCAGAGGTCTGTGAGCATCAGCTCCAAGGACTATCATAATTCAGGAGGATGCAAGAACTTGCTGAGGCTCTTGCTGAATTTCTGTGGGTTGAGCAAATCCCCACAGGCACCAGTATCAAGGAACTTATCTCTGTCACCAGCAGCAGCACAAATTCCTTTTGGACACCCTCACTGGGACCCTTGCTGGCTGGGAGGAGACAGAAGTTACCCACAGGGTGCCATCTGCAGTTAATGTCATCCACAACAGGAGAACTCTGGGTGCTGAAAGTCTTCATCTTTCCTCCCTGCAGGTTTGGCTCCTTTGTATATTCTAACCAAACTGGGATCATTTTAAATAATGAACTTGCTGACTTCTGCATAGCAGACAGAAGCATTAATCCAGGTGAGCATCCTCGTCCCCAGAATAAAGCACAGGGCCAGGGGATGGATACACAGGCTGTGTACACAGGCAGGGACTACCTGTAAACTACAGGTTCTCTTTCCTTTCCTATGTCTAGATGAGAGCAAGTTTATTTCAGGCTAAAAGAGGGTAAAACCCTGTAGTGTGTCTGTGTCTATTCGTATATCTCCTTGTATGGAAACATAGGAGTTTTGGTTTCTAACCAGAGAAATCAGAGGTTAAAAAAATACTGAAGCTGATCACTGATTGATGAGAAGGGGAGGGAAGAAGTGAAGAAACTACTGCTAAGACAAACCTGCTGATATTTTAGGCTTTTCTATGTTTTTAAGTATAGAGCTGCTACAGGCTTGCACCGAGCTCTGTGACACAGCAGTATTGGTGCAGACATGGGTCTGTGCCATAAACTGTCCCTGCTGCATCCCCCTCAGGCCTGCTGGGAGACAACACCAGTGCTGCTGTGGCAGGATTTCTGCTAAGGGTTCCTCATCAGGCTGGATGAGCTGCAGCAAGTCCTGAATACTTGTAGGATGCCCTGTCCTGCATCAAAAGAAGCTTGTTTAGCCTGTGCCATAAGTGTCCCAGTTTCTTGGGAGACAGGCTTTCAGTACAAGGAAATTTTTCTGGAAGTCTTGAGCATCTTGAGGAAGGAGCAGCAGCTCGTTTTTCTGTGGGAGACAAAAGAAAGGCAAAGTAGATGAACCTGTGTCCCTCCTACCCTGTGAAGTGCCACATGGAAAGAATAGCATCTCTGCTTCTGCTCTAGGAGAGAAGCCTCCCTCAGCAATGGTGCCTTCCATCCTCATCTCCAAGTCAGGAGACAAGCTGGTGATCGGAGGAGCCGGAGGGAGTTGGATTATCAGTGCTACCACCATGGTAAGTGAACAGGTACCACACAGCAACACCTTCCACTGAGCAAGGAGAGCACACACTGTCCTGAACCAAAGGAATTGCTTTGCTGCTGCTAGTTCTATGTGGAGGGCAGCAGTGACAAGGGCTTGCTCAGGCTCACCCTACCCCACTGTTTTGCCTCTACCATGTCTGTGGCAAGGGCAGGGCTTGGCTTTGGCCCCGCTGCTGAATGGCTCTTCCCCCAGGAGGGGACAGGAATCAAGGAGGTGACAGAACCCACAGCAGGTTGCCAGTTCTTTCAGCTCTCCCAGATTTCTAGCCATGGTCAGTCTCACCTGCTCTTTCTACTCAGCTCTCCTCAGATCTTGACTCCTTGGTGCTTTGTTAAATTTGAAATTTAGAAATCACTAAAGGCTGCAGGCTGTAGGCCAGAGAAAGCATTCTGGGAAGTATCATTACATGCTCATATTCTTTCACTTGCCCAAAGCATCTAGTACCGGTCACCGTGAAAGCAGGGTCCAGGCCGGTAGGATTGTGAGTCTGGCTCAGTGCAGCCTGTGTTGGACAGCCCAGATTTTATCTCCAGTTGGGCAGTGTGGGATTTGTTGTATTGCAGGCGATTATCAACAAGCTGTGGTTTGGCTATGACTTGGAACATGCCATTTCAGCTCCTGTCATGCACACCCAGGGTGACAGTGTCCTATTTGAGGAGCCTTTCAGTAGGGTGAGTGGCTTTGGTGGGAAGCCGATTATTTCTGTAACTCTCCTGGGTAATCTTTATTTTGCCTCTGGCTCACTTCTTGTTTAAACCTCACTTTCTAAACCAGACTCCACACACACATGCTACATTTTCACACCTGGCAATCTTAAGACCTCAGGCTCCTGCCCCATTCACTCCATTTCCTCTTTTCTCCCCCCACAGGAGGTTAGGACCGGCCTGCTGGAAAGAGGACATAAAGAAAAGGAAGATAAATTGGCAATGAATGTTGTACAGGGAATTTCCAAGGAAGGAAAATGCATCTCTGCTTTCTCTGATACAAGGAAGCTGGGGAAGTCGGCTGGATATTAATGTGAAATTCCATCACAATTCACAAAGCCACAGGAGATTCAGAATGTGCTTTGCTTGGACGTGCCCGTAATTGCCTGTTTCTATCAGGATGTCTCCTGGAGCACGGGCAAAGCCTGTGATTACATCTAATTCCAGCAGACTGCAGGTCACCCTCAGGCAATACCAGGAGAGGTCAGCCAGCCTTGTTTAGAGCTGCACCTTCCATTACTTATGTGATACACAGAAAACATATTCCTTGAGCACATCAGTTACTCAGAATGAGAGAATACAAAGTGGGAAAGGAAAATTGGTCCAAACCCCACTGAGAACACTGTGAAATGACCCAGCTGTATCTTCCATTCCCGATGGAGTCTCGGTTTCTTTCGGGCTGTTCCGCAATAAGGTTATTACTGGGGCTCAGCAATGTGAAATACATAACTATTTTAGCTATGAACAAGAAGTGTCTGTAGGGTCAGGATTTTAAAATCTGAAGCATTCAGGCTTAGAGGGTGGGTTTGAAAAGGGAAGAGATCAAAATTTCACACTCCCCCTCTCCGTTTTCCCATCCAAAGAAGCCCAACTTTTCCCTAAGGTGGCAGATGAAATCACACCATGGCACAAGTGCTGTCCTGCCTGCTGCTCTCTGCCTCGGGGGTGCAAAGGACCCCACAGGCTCAGGGTAACTGCACCAACACTTCCTCCAGCCCCACACACGGTGACTCGGAGAATAGCTTCCCATGGGGGGATGTGAATTCCCTGCTCCTGGGACGAAGAGGCTTCAGCTGAGCTCCCCGGAGGCACTCTTTCTGTGACGAGAGGAGTCCCAGTCTGTGCCAGTTCTCCCTCCTCAATGCTGGTACATCAATCTTTGGGAACGCAGGTCAGGAATGCAGTGAAAGTGCTGTTGTTTTTGGAAACTTTATAACTTTCTTCAAACTGCAAAGTATACACGATCAGGAGATGTCATTTGTAGCCCTGAGCTCAGCCTGGCCAGACAAACACCAGGACTGCTGAGAAGTGATGCAGCACTATCAGGCAGTAGCAGAATTCTCCCATATCCTACGCACATGCTCCAAATCCCTGTTTACCACAGCTAGTCTCTAGTGTTCCCTTCAAACCACAAGGAGGGCCTTGTAGGACTCTAAGAACTATCACAGAGAGAGAAAACGTCTGGAGAAGAGACCTGAACTCATGCACCTGGACACAAAAGGTCTTTTGCAGTTAATCCATAACCTTGCCCTGCTCAAAATGGCCAAGAGAATCACACATTTAAGAAAGTAAAACCTAAAACCCACAACGCACTTCAAATATGCAGGGTCAAATTCCTGGAATCCTCCAAAAATTCATTTTCTGAAAGCTCCTGAGCCTGATTGCCCTATGGGCACAGTGTTGTGTGTGTGTCTGAAAGCGAATCAAACCAGAGCCAGGCACTAGCAGAGCCCTCCCCCTCACACACAGAGCCCATAGGACTCCTAGTTCACCAACAAATACAATCTCTCTGAAAACATCATAACAAGCACACACTATTGAAAAACAAATTAAAACAAGGCCAGATAGATTTTATGCCAATGTTTTTTTCCCACAAAGCCTGTCCAATTAAGCCATCAATTTACTGAGATCTCAGCCTTCACTTGCATTTTAGTCATGGTCTGCGTGAAGCTGACCAGAGCCAGATGTGTTTTCCTTCAGAAGTTGTACACCAAGGGCTGTAGCACGACCCCTGCTGTATCAGTTAATGATTGCTGGGTTACCAGATCGTAACTGCAAGCACTTAATCATGCAGCTGGAAATCGAGTTACTCATGTAGGGAGTCGGCTCTTTGCACTGCCCCACTCCCTCCTTGTCCAAGTGGAATTCATCTTAAATCCCCCAGTTCAGAAAGAACTGCTGGTTTTTCCATCAGAGCTGCTCACTCACACCATGAAATGGCCTGGCACCCTGTGAGGCAGCATCATAGTGCTGGTGAATAGGAAAGGAAACGGGCCCAAGGGCTGACGAGAGGCAGTTTTTATATTCACTTGGAAGGGATTACATTGACTATGACTACCAAAGAAACCAAATCTATTTAATTTGCTGAAGTTTTCTACCTTGATTAACTCTCTTGTCCCAGCTACCAGTTCCTGGGTGCATCAGTTCTAGTGTCAGAAATAACACCCAACTGCGAGCTGTGCAGGGGAAGCACTGACAGGCGTCAGACACCATCTGCAGCTCCCACCGCAGCACCATATGCACAGACTAGCCTGGATGCTGGCTTTGGCAAGATCCGTTGTTATTTCCAGCTAACTCCACTGAGCAGAGAGTGGCACTGGCTGGAGACAGGGAGAGCACTCCTGGCTTCCCTGTTAGGCATCAGGGCCACCTTCAGCAGTGCTCTGGCCCCTCCTCATCATGTTTCACTACAGAAAACCCAAGTCACCAAGTCTTCCATTACCTTTGCTTCTGACACACCTTAGGGTGAAGCACCCTGCAGTACTCCAGCCTATCACCTTTCCAGTGCAGTAGTATCACAGTTACTTCCCATCACAAAGACATGAGAATATTATCTTTAGTCCAGTACTCACTGCAGTTTAACTGCTTTGCTATTAACTTTGCAAGTGAGGCAGTGGAGCAGTTTAAAAACCCACCAGATTTAATTTGCAAGACAGAAAGGAATGGGAGTGCAGATCTCTCAGTGTGGCAGAGACTTCCAGTTCTGCAGTCCTCCCTAGCAGAACACCCAGTGAAGCTGAGAGATTGTACCTGCTTTGGCACCTCTGCTCTTGCCCTGCCACCTCCTCACTGCTGCTTGAAATCTGCTTGGGTCAAGAGCCTCTCAGTTTGGTCTCTCCCCATTCCTGCTCCTACCAACAAGAGAACATTATTTTTGTACTGAAATCAACTTACTGAAATGGACTTTTAAAGCATCATTGTACAGAGGCTGCTCTATTTTCTTATGAAGTCTTTAAGGTATACTTTTAATAAAGTGTTTTTAAACCTGTCTGGGAATCTCTCCTCTAAACCTTTTGCCTATCCCATCACACAAGCAGAGAGGACTCCATGCAGGTGTTTCCAGCAGTAACAGTTGTTCATTCTGGAGCCTCATATGCTGCTGGGGAAGCTGAGGAATGGTGCAGCTCGTGCCACTTGTCTCTCACAGTTGAGTTTTGTTCCCTTGCAGAAGCTGGATGGTTGCCAAAAGAAAACTGTGGTAATGTCAGACTGAAGAATAAGGGGCAAGAGATGAACCCTCCAGCTCATGATCCGAAATGCCTTTTAATGGTACAGCTTCCTTTCACATCAGCAGGAATCAGTCATGGAACGTGGCCTGTTCTCCATGCCCAGCACCGGGGCAGGCAGCTCAAAACACTCTGTGGGCCCAGGAGCAGAGCAAGGTGGTTGCATTCAAAAGGTGGGACATGGAATGATGAGGGACTGTGAAGACCATCTCATTCTGACCCCCTGTCATGGGCTGGGATGTCAGGCACTAGACCCAGTTGCTCCAAGTGCCATCCAACCTGTCCTTGAACATTTCCAGGCATGGGGCAGCCATGGTTTCTCTGGATAACCTCTGCCAGGGCCTCACTGCTGTCAAGAATTTTGTCTTAATACGTAACCTAAATCTACCCTCTTTCAGTTTAGGGCCATTCCTTCTTGTCCTATCCAGAAGACATTTCCCTGCACCTGAAACATCCCAGAAGCTGAGCAGCCTGGAGAGTGCAGTTGGAGGTTTTACAGCAAGACCCACTGACTGACATCTGGCTGTTGATGCACAGACAGCCCCAATGTAGGGTGAGTAGTGGGATGTGGTATCCAAGCAGGTGGCAGAAGTGCCTGCTCCATGTACAGGTATGTCCAAATGAGATGCAGATAATTACAGTTTGCAAAAGTATCCACAGTTTAAAAAAAAAAAAAAAAAAAGTAGGATGTAAGTGCAAGTTGTAGTCCAGTTTAGTTTTAACAATTCCTCTGCAGTCATACAGCAAAAAACCAACCAAACAAATCTCCTTCTGCAGAGTCAAGAATTCAAATGCATTTATATAAGAACAGTTATAAACAGAAGTATTTTAAGCTTTCCACAGGGGAAGTTTTTTAACACAGGTTATAAATAATATGGGAAATTTTGTGACTAGCAAGAAGAAATTCAGGAACATAAGAACAACTGCTGCACCACAAACTGTTGGAGGCAGCCCAGCAGCAGCCACTCAGACTTGTTTCAGAAAACATGATTGTCCAACAGCCATTTCCCAGAAATCAGGTCCCTTCCAGTTTTGAACTAACTGTAGTGACTGTAAGGTTTCAATAAGTTGATTTTTCTGTGCAGTAATTTTCTTTATTTCCCAGGTCACACTTAGCCAAGAAAGAGCTCAGCTAGTCCCAGTTCCAGGTGTTTCCAACAAATATCAGCCAATGCTGTTCCCTACACAAACTTGAATCAGAGCTTCTGACAATGGCCCTGCAATGCAAACAGCAGCCTGACACTGAGGGACACCTGTGGTGGAATCACAAGAAGTGGAAAAGTGAAAGTCTCAGTTCAGTGATAAGAGGACAGAGGCTCGGCCCAAAACTGGTCTCATTCTTGAGGGAACACAGTGCCTAGAGGTCATTTACAATCACTGCCCTTGCTGCCCCTAACGCAGCACCACCAGTAACAGCTCAGGAAAAGGAGTGAGAGGCACGTTTGGTAAAAGACACTCATTTAGGGAAGATGATATAAGCAAACATCTATGTCAATGTCATGACTCTGATTTAAGCATCATCTAGCTAACACTTTGTTCTGTGAAACTGGGCTGTCCTCAATTCCAGACTCTCCGAGGCAAGAAGGTGCACCTGATGCCCAAAACTTCAGCCTTTCATCTTCTCTTCTCTTCTCTTCTCTTCTCTTCTCTTCTCTTCTCTTCTCTTCTCTTCTCTTCTCTTCTNATTCCCACGCCTTCCCTTCCCTTCCCTTCCCTTCCCTTCCCTTCCCTTCTCTTTTAAGGTTCTTACAAACTGGCAGGAATTTTCAACAAGTCAAATAGATGAGTTAAGTTACTGTCACTTGCATATCAAGGATTTCATAAATACCACTAGAGCTTGACAACATTATGGATCATTTGGCTTTGATCTTAGGCTGTTTATGTGATGTGATGTATTAGTCCATGCTGGTAGGTGAACACCAAACCCCCTCAGGCACGTACAGACACTCTCGGCTCTCCATATCAGACAGGGATTTCTGAGAGGTCATTAACAGTCTGGTTAATAGTAACTTACCTTCAAACAAGAGTAGCTGCAGTGTGACCTTTCATAGAAGTTTCATTTCCCCAAACTCTGGTATTTCACGCCTGCAGTACAACGTGGTAAAAAGCAAAGTGGAGAAAAACAAGCTTCTTTTGGATTTGTAACTATTATTGTTTACTTCATCAAAGGAGTGAAGAAAAGACAAAAATCTCAGAAGAGCTTCTTTCACACAGACTCTCACCATCCCTTTTCACAGCAACTGTGCAAGCAAGGAAAATGTGTGACTCCATATTTATTTTAGTTGTGCTCAGAGTTTTACAGGTAGCATCTTCCCTTTAGACCTTCTCAACAGAAATATAAAAAAGTTTGAAGCTATTTCCCCATTTCCCCACTCATCTCCAATAATCAATTGGGTGAAATGCAGAAACATCTTTTGTTAACAGAGTGGTGAGTTTGGCTTATCCCAGTCTAGAGCTGGGCTTCCTGCTATGGTACAGACCTATTAGTTTGTAACTTAGAAAACCCAGTCCCAGAGTCCTGTAACTCCCACCTACTCAACAGGAAACAAATATCTTCTCTAGCAGTGACAGGGACATTCCCAGAAGCTGACACTGTGCAGGGGAAACGCTTCCTGCAGCTTGAGTGAGCTGGACCTTCTGCAGAAACTGGGCACCTACTCTGTCTTCATGGGATGGCGAGGAGGCAGGGAACTCTTCAAGGCAGAACAGACTCTTCAAGTAAGTACTGCATGTCCTGGTGGACATGCCTGTCTTAGCAGACGGCTGTGGCATGAGGCACTTCGGTCATGGCTGTAGAGAACTGTCCCAGTTCCGTCAACAGAATCACAGGTAAATGTGTTCTCTTTCCTGTGAGAAGTCCCTGAGTTGCAGATCTAAAGGATCTTCCCCCCAAACACACTTGGTGTCACTAGACCACTGAAAAAAGGAGCTGAGCCGGGTCAGTAGCCTGCAGGGAAGCCCCCTTTCCGTGAGTCGGAGGCCGCAGCCCATCCGCGCTCCGTCCTGAGGATGGCCTGCACCACCGCGCCGCCGCTAATCCGCGCCGTGTCGTGCTTCCTCTTCTTCAGCTCCTCCTCTATGCCCTGCAATGCACAACTGGGTCAGCACAATGTCAGAGGGAAACTGCACGTGCTGCAGTCTGCAACCTGCATCCCCCACAACCACCCAAGTGCTCAGTGCCAGGCTAAATCTACACGTTGTTCCTCCTCTTCTCTTTGCTTTCTGGGATGCCCTACTTTTGAAGAAGTCGAATTCCAAAGATTTGATATTTATGGTGCTCAGTGTGGGTTACCAACACTATTCTTGGTCACAGATATTCGCACACTAACATCCAGGACTGATGGATCCTGCTTGGTAGTGGTGGAAGAAACAACACTTGTAGAGAGCAGGGCATCTTCCCCAGCACTGGCAGATATCTCAGCTGTTACCTTCATAAGAAGCTTATTAACAGAAGAACCTCTGCATAGTTTGATAAGAAAACTGCATTATGTAGGACTGTTTTCCCAAATACAGAGGCACGGGATGGGATATGTACAAAGCCTGCACGGGTCAGGCCTCCGGGACATGTAGTTTCTCAGGGTAAATGAAGCTGCCAGCTCAGGTGAGTGGAGCAGAGCTCTGGAGAGCAAGGCAGACCTTGCCATCAGCTCTCACACTGACAGTACTGTGCTGAGATCTCTACTGTGAATGTATTTTCAAGTCTCTTCCCAGGTCTCTCTGGGCATTGCCCCTCACTAGCTCCGCCAGGCCTTCCAGATTCATCATGAAGTTACACAATAGGACAAGAGTTCCCAGAGACTGGCTGGATTCAGACTGCTGGATGGTCTGTGCCCTGATGTGGTTTGCTGTTTTGCAAGTCCTTTGTGCCAAACATCACTGCAAACAAATGCTCCATTTCAGATACAGGTCACTCTTCAATGCACCGGCTTCACCTGTGTGACTGAGACTAAAGGTGCACTTTGAACAGCTTATTGTGACCCAGCACTAGACCTGTACCAGCTTTACTACTGCTCACCTAGGAACACTTGGCCAAATCTGATGATTTTCCACAGTGCTTGCCTTCCCAGCACTAGGAACCCAGCCCGTACAAGTTCATGTACGGCTCTAGTGAGACCAACCTCCTCTATTTGCAGCTCAAGCTCTGTGATATTGGGAAACAGCTGATCGTGAATTCTGGGCTCTTCCACTGCTTTCTTCACATCATAACCAAACCAGATGGAATTCATGATAGTCTGTGAGAAGCAAAAAGCCTTAATGTTAATTACTTATCTTCAAAGAAGTCTGACCCTTGTAGCCACACAGGCAGAGGTGCCTCAAGGATGTTCACCAGAGCAAGTAAAAGGCACCATTTCTGCTTTACGTGGCTTTCACTGGTTCTCTTGGCTGAGCAAAACACAGGTACATTGCAGCCAGTCAGCTTGTATATGCTTAGGAGGATTCCCACACAAAGAAACCGTGAGTGACTAACATAGCAAAAGGATCAGACCCCTAAGCTATGGTGGCTGGATTTATCCTGCTGTAACTAAGCACCCAACAGTCACCTCAACAAACACACCTACAGCTTCCTGCTATTGTACAGCCGGTTCCTTTAGGCCTGGTTCATCTCTACGGGCTTGAACTGCAGGCTGGAGCTGCTGAGAAGTGAGAACACCCTCAGAGTCCAGGGCTTACAAAGCTGCTTGTAGTGGTTTTTACAGACTTCTCCTTTACCTCAGCCAGAAAGCCACCTCCAGCCTGTTGCTGCTGTGTGCTGCCACAGGGGACAGTCACTGCTGCAGTCACTCTTGGGCTAGCTTGAGTGGCTGCCACAGCAGCTCACAGAGTCCCTGCCTCTCAGGCCTGACACCATGCCTGAGCTGAGTTTTTATTTAGCTTCTCTGTGTGACTTTCATCCACAGTTTGGGATGTTGGATGGGAACGGCTCTAAACTAAATAAAATAGGTTCATGGAGATCAGAGAACAGAACTCAAAGCAAATTTTCTGCAAGTGGCAAGAACAGCTTGCCAGAGAAAAAGACCTGGAGTCATTGAAGGAGGCAATTTAATATCAGACCTTTTGTAGCCCTGGCAGGAGTTGCTGTTGGAGGTCTGGCCCTCAGAATACCAGGCAGGAATTTTCTTTTCAAGCCCCTGGCCCCCAGCATGAAGCCACAGCCATGATCCTGTCACACATGCAGACAAGAGTCCCCCCAAATTCTGCCTCTCCCATTTTGCCTCGTTTTGTCCCCTATTTTCCCACACTGTCACGTACCAGTGCTGTTGCTGTAGTTATTTTTGTTCCTCCAGAAGCACCGACCACCATCCTCACCTTTTTCATTTTATCCACCAAAATGGAGGGGCACATAGAAGACATTGGCTGTTTACCTGTCGGGGACACAGACGCAACACAGAGGCTCAGCTTTCTACCTGCAGCTCACAAACTTCCAGCTCTTGCTCCATGTCTAAACCCAGATCTCAGTATCCACTTTCCTGACTCAGCTCATGTGTCCTGTTCAGTCCTTGGGCATTCCACCATTCCCTCCACTCACCTCCTTCTTGACTCTCGCCCACCCCAGTCCTCTGCAGGTCCCAGACCTGTGTCCCATGGCACAGATGCTGCAGTGTGAGCATGCACAGCACAGCCAAAAGACTGAACCAGGAAGGTGGTTTACAGCTACCTGGAGCTATAAAATTTGCTGGAGAAGGAGGGATCCCAAATCCATTGATTATGTAAGGTGAGCTGAAGTCATCCATTTCATCATTAAATATGATTCCACTGACGTTGGATCGTACATCAGAGCCAAAGCTGGAGAAAAATTGTCAAAGACATGTCAAAACCCACAGCAAATCTAGGAGGAGCTTCAGCTGAATTTACTGCAGGGTGAGACCTGGGATTTGATTGGAGTAACGCTCCACTCCCTCCCATTGCAAAGGACTTTCTGTCACCCCTAGGGGGAAGGAAGCAGTTAATACCACGAATACACAGCCACACACAGAGGAAAGGCAGCCCAGAGCCCTTCCTACCACTCCCCTGAGAGGACCCTACAGGGAAAACCAGCACAGCACATAAGTACAACTACCTCCCCTTGCCGGTGGGCAGTACCGCACTCCGTTCAGAGGCAGCACAGCTCAAAGGCTGGCACATTTGGGAATGACTGGGGCTTTGCTTAGACATGTCAAGCTGAAGACACTTTCTATGGATAAAAATAAGCTTCACACCCTGGCTCCAGGCCCATATGTGCGAACACAGCTCTTTCTGACAGCACTCAAAGCCAAACTCTGCGCTTCCAGGCCCGCTGTATTAGCTCAAATTCCTTCCAAAAGCGTGGGAAATTAGAACCAGCAGCAATAGCTCTGCTTATGAGAAGATCCAGATGCAGTGAATGTTGTCTTGGTGGTGAAATTCAACAGGAGAGAGGACATATCTTATCCTCCAACACAAGCAAGAGGACTCAGTGTTGAGCACTGACCTGCAAGCTCAGCAGAAGTGCCCATCACCAGCACTACTGACCCGTACCCTGCCCCAGAGGTGACAGCTCAGTGGTGTTTGATACCAACCCCAGAAGCAGCACTAGGAAGACGGCAAAGGCCTACAGGGAAGGAATTGTCTGAGCTCATACTATTGGTTGATGGTGCTGGTGGCGGACACAGCACTGCCATCATCAGCCACAATGGAGATGTGGGATGTACCGGCATTGTCTCCAGTGTAATACACGGGCTCATAGTAGTCAACTGGATGGGAGGTGTTGTCTGTGATTTTCCTCCGGAGACCATCCGCAAAGAACTCGGATGTCATGTTTCTGATTGCCTGTCAGAGAAATCCAACGCAGTTACTCAGCACATTAAGAGACATAGTCATGAGGCTGATAGCCAATACTTCAGACTACAGAACAGCAGCAAATCCCAGCAGTGAGGCTACGGTTTTCCCCCAGGGGCTTTCCTTCTTGGAAGATGAACATTGTACCAAAAGAGCATTTTAAGCTGTCACAGGAGCTGCTGTTACAGTCACCCCTTTGTGCAGAAGTTAATCAGCATCCGTTATTGCAGTGCTGTGGAATGCTGCCTCCGCACTGCTGTAAGGCAAGCAGGGCTACATTTCCTTCAGAGATGAGAGGACTGGGATTGGATTGAGAGGACAAGGCCAAGGCAAGCTCTGACCAGAGCTCTGTAAGTTAAAAATTTGTGTTCATCAGGCTGGGCTCAGAGTCTGCTGCTTTTGCAGGCACAGAAGTAAAAGCACAAAGTGCAAAGCTGGGAAAAGCAGGTTTTCTGTCTCACCCCTTCCCATCTGTTGCTCCATTTTACTACAGGCAGGACTCTGGCTAGAGAGCCACAAGGATGCTGGGAATATAGTAAATAAGGCTTCAAACACTATAAAACCAGGCAGGGTTATACCTAAATGTATTCCATTTTCCTGGTGAATTGAGGAGTTTGCTTTTCCTTACAGCAGGAAGGTTGCCTCCATTTATAGCCCTCACAGCTCAGACGTGAGCCACAGAGGACATCACTTTTTGACTCAGAGCTATTTCAATGCCTGTCAATAGCAAGTGGCACAGAGCACGCCTGACAAAGTTGAGTCACCCAAAAACTTTAAGCCATGTTCCAGTCAACTTTAGTGTTGCAGTAAGAAAAGGCTTTTGCCAGGTACCTCTGTAATGTTGACAAATTTTGGGTCTCCCAGCAATGTCCTCTTGGCATAGGCAAAGCGAAAGGCCTCCACTATGCGGTGGTAGGTCAGACCTTTCTCTTGCACGGTTTTGATGCTGGCAGCAGAGAAATTATATCCTGGCAACAGAAGACAAACAACTGTGAACACAAAGCACGGGCTCAATGGACTGCTAATGCACCTGTGTCAAACGTATGACCCTGAAACCCAGTCTCTACAGAGATGCAGTCACTGGACTGTCCTAATCTCCACATGGAGAGCACGGGAGCTCTGGTCGTTTTGAGCGCTGTGGGAGTCACTGGCAGAATTTGTACTTGCAGAGGTGTTTTCCAAAGAAGCCTCAAGTACATGTTAGGTTCCACCCATACAAGTATCAGGGAAGTTTCCCTATCAGGAGAATATTTTTCCTCTTGCACCTGTGTTCCAGGTCGGTAGGCAACATCCCTGAGTTTACAGCAGAAGAGGAATGTTTCTGCATCTCTCATCTCTCCTGGGCTCCCAGACTTCTGACCTGCTGGAGGGCCATCAGGGAGGCCTTGCTCCCCCAAAAATGGTGATGTCTATGGAGCTCTCCCAGCTCCTGCTGGGGCTCTGCTCTGTGGCACTCTCACCTTTCAGTATGTTGAAAATGAGGGCCAGAACTGGGCCACTTAGGGGGGCACTGGGTGTGTAGAGGGTGAACTCCCCGAGTTTGATCTGTATGGGGTCCTCAATCACTGTCGCATTATAGTCCCGGAGGTCTTCCAATGTGACAATTCCCCCTGGAACGAGAAGGAAACTAGAGATGTGGGTTTATGTGATCTCTGGTGAGAAGAAGAGGTCATACTCCATCACCATGAATCACAGTAAGGACTGGAGGGAACATGGACAAATCCAAAAAGTAACAAGGTAAAGAAAGCAAAGACGTGTGCCCATGAGATTTATTCCCTGATAGATCCATCTGAGGGGTGGACACTCTAAGCATGAAGATGGGCTGATTTACAGCAGCCAAAACTCTGGTGGATCCATCTTTTTTACAAAGGACACCAGCAGTGTCAGGCTGCAAAATGTCCTTAAGAATCCTGTTTACAGGAGGAGGATGCAGTTTTGGGTGCAGATGGTTTGTGGTACCCTACAGGTAGAATAATTTGAGTGTCCGTCACCTTTCCTATCTGAAAGGGAAAGACAGTAAGTAATTATCCACCACAAATAAAGCCAGTAAATGACTCTCAGGAGGTTCACCGAGCTAGCCGGTGAGGATAGGATATTGTCACCATCTAGTGGTACCAAGAGATCAAACAGCTCAGAGTTCACAGGACCGCCACGTATGTAACGTTTTCGGTAGAAACTTGTTGGATTCAGGCTCTGTGAACCGCCTGTACTACTCAGCTACAGCCAGAACTGCACAGACTTGGGAGGCTCTGTGGTACAGAAAAGCACAGTAAATACTCCCAATTTCTGACTCAGTTTCAAACACATCTGTTAAAGTGCTTCTTTTGGGTGGCCTGTTGCCACAGATCTCAGAGGCAGCATTTCAAGGTTGACCCCTCCCAAGGCTTCTGCAGGTCACTGGCTCCTCCCTGGGCTCTGAGCAGTCTGGTCACTCCTGCTGCTTGGGACAGATGTCCTGGTTCTCACCTACACTGCGGATGTCAGCGATGATCTGCTTTGCCAGGCTTCCTGTGTAAAAGGCATCTGCTCCTTCTATGGCTATAGTCTCGTAGGTGTTGGCTAGTTTGGGCATCTTGATGGTTTCACCCTCCTGTAGAATTTTCCCTCCTTTGCAGAACACTTCACTAACAGAGAAAGGAGATTGAGAAGATCAGGTCTGAGAGACAAGTTCAAAACTCCGGGTATCTGTGGCAGCTGAACCAGTATGAGTGTTCATGGTAGATGCTTCTTGGAGAGAAGAGAAACTGCCTGAGCCATGGCAAAGGGGTCCTGATATCTTGCACTGGGACATAAAAGTGAACAGTGTTTTCTGACCTGCGATTCCACATGCTCAGTTTGCTCAATGGAGCCTGCATCAGGGATTTTCACCAGGGCAGCCACCCTCCCTGCCCACCCCAGGGGTCAACAAGTGCCTCAAGATGCACAGGGGGGGCCACAGTCCTTGAACTCAGCAGTTCAGTTCAGAACACAGTCTATTAAGCTACGAGGCTCAAAGCTTCCAGTAAATCCAGGAGAAGTGTTTCAGTCCCTGCTCATTAGATCACTTTAAGGTAGATTGTTTCCTCTCTAGTTCCCTCATGATGGATCATGAATGTGCTGCTGTGGATCTGCCAGATGGAAGGACAGGATATACTTTACCAACTGGATTGGAAATGAACCTACAGCTGGCAGAGATTTTAAGGAAAAGAGAATTAAGCATGATCTCCAGCAGGACTGGACATAAACACCAAGGGTTTGACTGTAAGAAGTGGAGGAATATTTAAAACCTTTCATGCTCATAGTCTTTGCCAGAAGTGGATGGTCAGAGGCATTGCTTGAGGAAGGCTGATGGTAGAGTAAGAGATGATCCAAATTCCCACTGCCTGACAGCAGATGAGATGTTCAAGGAGACTCTGCAATTGCTCCAAATACAGGTGAGATCAGCTTGGTGCACTTACAGCATGAGGAAAAGCTGGGAATTCAGAAAATACATTGCCATGTGGCAGATTGACCCCTGCACGTACTCTAATTCCACCTTTGCTCAGACAAATGGGCTTTAGGAGTAGAATTTATCTCCCTTTAAAGGTTAGGACTGAACATTCCTAAAACTGGTCCCATGATTTAGCACCTTTAGGTGTCTGCAGTGACACCAGCAGGCACAGTGAGTGTGGTTACTGGAAGGGATGCACACTCCTCACGGACACTACGTTACACAAACACAGGGACTTTGCAGATTGGATGCAGCCACCCCAAATTTCTCTGCATAGAACAGCAACTGCTCTACCTACCACAGCAAGGGATTGCTTTCGATGGCCTCCTCTTTTGATTTGATGGCTGCAGCAAGGCCTTTCCCAACAGGGAATCCTTCTCTTGCCAGCTTGATGCTGGGCAGAAACAGGTCTTTCCATGCCAGTTTGCCATGACGTTTGTGAGCCAGCTCATAGCCACGTATTTCTCCTGGAACAGCAATTGACAGTCCTCCTGGAGCAGAAAAGGAATGTGTTAAGTCTTCCACAGCAAGAAAAGAAAGCGGCTGATGGAGCAGGAGGTGGAGCAGGTGTCTCTGCCAGCCCTGGTTTTAGGCAGGGCTTGTGTGTACTGTGACCAGCTCAGTTTGTGAGAATTAACAGAATTAACAGAAAAACTCGGTCTGGCATTTGTCCCAACTGCTGAAACACCTCTGTCCTCCTGCTGGTACCTCCAGTTTTAGGGACATTTCCCCTCAGCAGGCTCTGTACCAGAGCAAAGCTGCCCTGAACACAGACGTTATCAGGGTGAGAGGACACAGACTGTGAGGACACGGACTGTGACATACTTAAGCCAAAAACTTTGTTGCAGCATTGTAAGTACATCTGGAACAGAATGATTCCACACTGTACAGTGATGAAGCAGTTTGCTTTGATCCCGTTTTCATTGGCATCTCCCAGAAGTTCATCACCCTGCTCAAACCCCCTCCAAGGAGCTGTTCCTTCTTGCTTAGAAGAGTGACCATGAAGAGAACTAGTTAGTATTTCTTTTTATTTCTTATTAAAAAATACTTTCCTGAAAGGAAACTTCTCTGGAGGCCTCACACCATTAGTTGAAGCCACCACAGCAAGTATTTAGGGAGGTCACCTGAACTGACAAAACCCAAGGTGATCCACACAAAGATTTATTCAAAGATGTGAAAAGGAAAGATGGCACATATGGAACAGGTCATACTTAGTGCTTTGCATTCCCCTGCATTTTCATGACGTGAAAAGCAGAAAGTGCTGGGGTCCCTGGCTAGTTTAAAGGGCGTTGGTTTTAGCTTCTTTGTCAGGCCGGAGTTTGCAAATTGCATAAAGCAGAGGATATTTCTAGGTAAGAAATCCTGTAGGTAAGCAAGAACCTAACCATAAGAAATGTTCTTAATTTAGACGTGCCAGTAGCAGCTAATGTTGGAGCTATGTGGTCCCCCCAAAGCAGTGAAACAGCCTTTGCCATACCTTTCAGAGAGAGCTGTGTGTTGTTCCCAAACATGTCCTCCGATGCTCCTTTTGGAGCCACCTCTCTTGCATTAATGATTTCCACTTTTCCTTTAATGACAGAACAAGGAAGATGGTGTTTAGGTCTGAACTCCGCACACAGGCATGGTCTCTGCTGAAGGACTCTGACCAACATGAGCCAGTTATCTTGGAAATTATTTTGAGGACATTCCCGCAGAGGCTGTGAGCATCAGTCGTTTATCCTTTCTCAGGTCGGATAGATCACCTGCCTTAGGTAAAGTTCTCAAACTGTTCCAGCTCTGTATGGCCCTGTCCCTTACCTGTGCTGCTGTAGATGGTGAAGAAGAGGCCCCCTCCAATGCCCATACTGTGAGCGTTCATGAGTCCTACGCAAAGCAGGGCTGCAATCGCAGCATCCACCGCTGATCCTCCTCGCTTGAGGATGTCCCTGTGCAGCAGAAGGGAGGGTGACATGTGACAGTGTCTCAGCTCCCCGTCAGCAGTGCGTGCATCTTGTCAGAGCAGCTATGGCACATTCTCTGAGGCATATTTTTCTACACCCAGTCTATGTGTTCCTCGGGAATAGGAAGTTTTGAGCTTCTGTCACCAGAGAGAACAGACCCTAATGGTCTATGTGCATATCAGATCAGCCTTCATCAGAAACACATCCAAACCAGCTTGAAAACACTGAGATGTGACAGAGTGCATGTGGGGACAGACATTTCACACACATTCATTACACTGTCTTAAGAAATTAGAGTTCTCTGAGGAGCCTTAAATCTGCAGCACTTGAGACTAGAACTGGAGGACATCTCAATAAATGTTTTTATCATGAGCTAGAAAGACAACTCTTGTTCTCATTGTTCATGGATTGAAGGAATCTTTGCCTGCTACATTGTCTGTGAGCAACTGCAGTAAAGCTGGTCAAGCATGGTGAAAGCCTGGGGTTTATCAGGATCTCCCCTTTCTACAGGGAGATTCGGGATTGATTATCCATGCTGGGCAACTGCCAGGATTGCACCTGTACATCGGGGAAGTAACAGTTCTGTCTCGTGCAAGAGCTGTCAGAGCTAATGAGAGTCATGGCACAATTAGTGGGTACCTTCCAATGATTGAGCACTGCCCTGCGTCGGTGGCCACAGCCGCCCTCTTGTACGTGTGTGTGTCCCCTGAGCGCAGCCCGAAGAACAGTCCCAGGAACAGGATGAGCCCCAGCAGGGCTATGGTCACCGCTCCGACCACCACACAGCGCATCTTCATCTTCCTGTGGGAAGAGACAGCATTATCAGCCCTGCTGCTACCTCCTTTCATATCCTCAAACCAGCAACTATCACTCGGGTAAGAACCTGCCTTACAGCAGGCAGGTCACATAATACACTGAAAAACCTCCAGATGCACAGGTGACAAGAGAAATCCAAGGAGCAGAACACAATTAGTGTTAGTCATGACTGACATCATCTTCAGAACAAAAATTTTTTAAAAATTTATCTTCACATAATCTGGTTTTAAATGCCATGTGTGTGGAGGAGTCTCTGTCTGGAAGGTTGCCAAGGACCAGTGCAAAACACACCTTAGTCATTAGGAAGCAACCTTGGACAAAGCTGCTTGGCACAGCCCAGTGTGAGCACAGCACCCGCTCCTGTCTGGTGCCTTTGGCCAGAGCACCTTCCTGATGAGCTGGGCACCTCCAGAGGGCCATGGCCAGTGCTCAGGTCTCCATGTGCCCCATTCCTGCACTCAGCTGCTCTCGGGCTGCACAGGGCTACAGCTCATCTGAGAGTGAGCACAGAATGCCAGGGAGCTCCCTGGGCACACATGGGGATGAGTCGAGAGCTTTCAAGTGGATGAAAAGTCACTGCCACCTTGGTGGGACAGGCAGTTCAGCAAATACAGCTTGAACAGCTACTCTTTGACCCATTTTCTTTTCCATTACAAGACTGTTCCAGCAAAATAGACCTAAATTAATTATATTGCCTTCAGAGACCACCTTTCCCCTTTGTACTGCACCTTTGGGTTTTTACCACAACCTCAGCACAACAGCAGGATGCCCTTTACCTTACCGAAGCATCTGCCATCCTCAGAGAAAAGCCAGTCCATGGAATTGCGGTGCAGAATGGATGCACCAACCCCACTGTGGATGCCCAGCAACCCAAGGCAGAACTCCAACAGCCAGAGAACTCAGTGCCTTGCAGCAGCCGCACACACAGGATTAGGCAGCAGTGAGTGTGCCAGCACTGAGCTCACTAGAGGAAACAGGCCAGGCCAGCCAACCCAAAACTTTTCTCAGAGGGGGGTGACTGGCAAGCAGGGCCCCCTCCGGCTTAAACCAGGAGATACACATTTGCTATCCAAGCCCTGTATCTGTGAGTCTGTCTGAGCACTAAAGATGCCCATCTCCATCTAGGTAAAGCGGCTCAAACCAGGGTGTAAATCCGCTGTGCTGCTCTGTAAACAAATGACAACTGAGGGAAGCAAAAGGAAATGGATGAAACCTCTTTCCAGGTTCTAGAACTTAATTTACACTCATCTAGTTTTAAAAGAGACCAGTGGTGTGTTTGCAGAGCAATGACTGTGCAGGGAAACAGAGAAGCCATTATGTCCCCAACAATAGCTCACACACAGCCTCAGAGTTTAAAGACAGTTTTGTTTGTTGGCAGAAAGATTTCAGCTTCAGCACTGGCAGTCTCTTCCAGGCTTCACAAGAAATTCCATGGGATCTTTTATCTGTGCCCCAGCTTGGCAGAAGGTACTTTGTTTGGTCTGAAGGCTGCCCTGTGCTGAGCTGTCCTTCAAGCCTGGGCTGACTCAAGCCCCCATAGTGCTGAGTTAACCCGTGGGCTCCTGGCTGGGGCTCTGCAGCTCTTCTCCACAGCTGGTGAATCTCACTGCTGGGCTCCTGGAGACATCGGCTGCCTCATCAGGCAAGTTACTCTGACAGCAGGAGAGAAGGGGAAATTTCCGGTACTACCTCTGCTCTCACCTTTCACCTCCTCTCTGGAATGGGATCACACCTGTAAGCATCCGCATGACCCATCAGAGCCCCATGCTGTCTCCTGCAGTCTGGTGAGTGCACAGACCTTGGAAAGGGCCCCCCAACCGACTTCATATGACTCAGGCACAGCTCCTGCCCTGCCAGGCATGAGGGTAAGATGTGCACCACTGGGCAGGAAAACACACAGGCTGCCATGCAGAGATACTGACTGCTGGGCACTGCCCTGTGCTGCACTGTGGCACCACCCCGTGCTCTGGGCTGGGCCTCGGCAACTCAGATGAATGCTCCCAATGAAGGTGTATCTGTGTATCTGTCAGACTGATCCTGCTCAGGAAGCAGCAGACATGAGCTTGAGACCTGCATCTCAGGCCTGACCCTAGAGGGAAGCACAGCCCTTACACCCCAAATGTGGCACAGCAGAGCCAAATATGCATTTGGTTTGATGTAAAGAATTCAGGAGATGTACCAGGAGCCTGCAGATATCCACTGTCTAATCTATCTCTCCATATACCTTGTGCCCTGGGCAGGCACACTGCAGAAACAGCTGAGTTTTTGGACCAGTGGTTCGGACCAAAGGTTTGAACCTTGGCTCTGAGTTGGGTCCCCATTATGATTTATTATTGGGAGTGGAGCAGCAGCTGCAGGCCACCACCTGAGCAGGCTCCCCAGCTGTTGTCTGCTGAGGCAGGCTTAACCCCCACATCTCTGCCAAATCCAGCTGTTTGGAAGCTTGGCTTCAGTCACAGAGTGCTTTGGCAGCAGCAATAGGTCTCCAGGAGAGAGGGGCTATAAAGCAATTAAAAGCAATACAATTATTTCTCACTGTAATAAAGGTCCAACAGCCAGTCTTAACAATGGAATTTAAAAAGCAGCCTGATTGACTTAATTTACATTAGGAGAGGGGGAGGACCAGCAAGCAGCAGAGTTATGCTTGTACAAGCAGCCCCACTGAGCCCCATTCAGATGGATCACAACATGCACAACCTTATTTACACATGGCACTGGGTTTGAAGTAAGAGAACCCCAGTGCAACAGGGTCGTGTCAGGCAGGGGATGCAGGGTCTGATGTCTCTACCAAGAGGGCTGGGGCATTCTGTAGAGATGAGGAATCCGCCATGGTCAGGAAAAGTGCCGGGAGAATTGGAGGAGGAGAAGGAGCAGATGTACCAGCCAGAAAGCAGTGGGCAGAGAACAGCAGGATACCAGAGGATGACAAAGGACTCCAGGCATGATCAGGCACTGCTTTGTTCCCAAATGAAGTAGTAAATGAAGCATCCACTGGCAACACCTAAAACTTTAACCACAAACTTTAACCCAACAGGTTTCTGCTTTAAACCCATCTTGCAACAACTTCATACCTCAGCACCTGCTCCTGAGAGTTTCCTGCACTCCCACTTGCAGCCCAGTAGCCACTACTGGGCCATTAGCTTTGAGATATCCAGCTGTACTTTCCCCAGGCAGCACAAGATAGGCAAGGATAGTTTGGAGATCTTGACTCTTGTCACAGGACACAGGCTATGCTTAAGTGACAAACTATGAAGTTCCATCATGAGATACTTTAACTGAAGTCTTACACAGTCTTCAAGTCCGCCAGCGATAAGGGAACTAAAGCAGAGGTTCAGCCAAGCCCTGAAGAGGCCCAAAGGGGCTTCCAAATTCAGACCTAGGCGCTGCTCCCACCTGAAGCAGGAGGACAAAGCAGTCCCTGGAGAAACACAGCAACTCCATTCAACTCAGTTAAGAGTCTTCCTCACAGACGGTGCCTCCGTGCTGCTTCCTGTCAAGCAGCCAGCACCCGTCTCTTTGTCAATCCCAGCATTGCAGACTCCTGGGGATACACATCAGTTTGCAGGAGAAAGGACTCCGTGGGGGATCAGTGGTCCCTACTTATTGCTGAGATAATTAACACCGAAAAGAACTGAGCGCTCCGTCTGTGAATGAAGGGGCTGCTCAACTGGGTCTCAGGTGCTGCTCAAGGAGAGCTCTTGTAACTCAGAGAGCTGTTGTGATCACAGTTTGTGACTCCTCCACAGGCACAGGCTTTTCTGAAACCTAACGGCGTGTAGTATTCTGCCCCATGTAGATCAAACTCTGAGTTCATTGAAAAAGAGACAATAATTTTCTCTTGAGACAACTTTTCTCTCAAAAATCCTTCATGTCTTCCTGCAGAAATTTTAGCATCAAATCCAACATTTTTTTATTTTATGGCACTTCAGCATAAACCATGAAGTGGGAAAAAAAGGCAGAAAGGTGGAATAAATACAGAATTCCCCATTTCACATGGTTTTCACAGTGTTTCCTAGTTGAGGACCTCCCAGAAATCCACAACTGGCAAACTCAATCTCAAAACCACAAGCTATTAAGGTTTTATAAACTAAATAAAAACATTATTGTTATGGTTACTCCCAATTTAAAGTCAAAATGCTTCATCAAAATAGCTCAGTTCTCCCAAATGTTGCAAAAGATGTTTTCAGGTGCTCTTTTGCCATTAATCTAGAAGTTCTTTATTAGACCTGAGCTTATTCAGACTGGTAGTCAGGTTCTATCATTCTCTTTTGGCAAGTTTTCATCTTCTTACTAAAAAAGTCACATTTTCACACATTCTGTTGAATAAGAAATCCCACACAGCACTTTCAGGTTGAGGGGAATGGCTCGATGAAGGTAATTCCTATTTCCCCCTTACCTCTCAAGAGTATTTGCAAGTTGGTCCTGTCGTTTTGCACAGATCTGTGTGTACTGATCTCCTGTGAATGTCCTTTCTCAGGAAGGGAACCCTTTCCTAGGGGCGAAACATCCCTGTGGCAGGAGCAGTAACTATTCTCTTCCTTGAAAAGCTCTCCAAAACTCGTGCTGTACTATTTGGTATTTGTACTGCTCTGCTCACAGAGATTAACCCATTGAAACTCATTATGTTTGAATTCACAGTACCTGAGGAATGCAGAAGTAATCATTGACTAGGTGAAGAGTCAAGAACTCACACCTCTTAAAATGCATATTTTAGGATCCACGAAGATTGTTCATCAACAGCAGAATCATTCTGTGTTCCTGGATTTGGTTAGTACATGGGACAGATGTTTTTCCTCACCTCATTGCTAACTCTGAAGTTTTGATTAAGCAACCGAGCAAGCACAATGGACTCAAGTTGCACCAGGGAAGGTTTAGATTGGATGTTAGGAAAGATTTCTTCACTGAAATGGTGAGGAAATGGCATTAGAATGGGTGCCCCAGCAAGCTGTGAAGTAACCACCTCTGGAGGGATTTAAAAGGCATGTAGATGTGGCACTTGGGACCATGGTTTAGTGATGATTTGGGCAGTGCTGGGTTAATGGTTGAACTCGATGATTTTAAAGATCTTTTCCAACCTAAATCATTCTGTGTGATTCTAAATACATGGGGTCTCCACATGGTCAAGTACCCTCACACCACTCTTGCCTAAACCCTTGTGTTCACGAAGAGACTGGATTTTGTGTCTGTCCCTCCAGCTTAAACCCAGACACTGCCAGACCCAGCTGGGATTACATGTGGTGGGAATAACCTGTCTGCCAAGTGTGGGCAGCTGCCAGCCGTGTGAGGGCACCTGATCAGCTCACACCCCTGCCCTTCAGCAATCACAGCCATACCACCTTACACTGGCATTAGGTTCAGATCAGATTAATACTCCAGCTGCAATGAGAAGATGTCATGCCTGTTCTGCCATGCCTGCTCCCACAGCAGCACCCTCTGGCAGGAAGGATGGCAGAGCAGGAAGGCAGGGATGAAGAAACCTGCCCTCCATGACTAAACCTCACTGAGGATTTTAAGCAACAATCCTACACGTCTGGTTGTGCAAAGTCTGGAAAGACAGTTGCAGCTCACCTGCTGCTGAAGAGTGTAGCACAAAACCCAGCAGAACCCAGACTCAAGGAAGGAGCTGTACAAACTGTCCGTGGACTCTATGGACTCAGCCACTAAAACCTAAGCCACTGTTTCTGTCCATGGCTTGCTAAAAACGCCAGATGCTCCTTTGAACACCAGCTGAATGCCCATCCAGGAATGTTGAATGCCCATCCAGGATGTAACACAAGTAAATCACAGCTTGCCTGAAACCTGGGCACAGTGAGGATCCCAGCCCACATGTGTTAACCCTGACTTTTAGCCAGCAGGCACTCTGCAAACACAGGATGAAGCAAAGCCTGTCGGTGCCAGTCAGCACCGTTAGATGCTATCTTTGGACTTAGGGGGATCAGGCAAGAGGTTAATGTCTCAACTCCAAACCAGCCCAGTCCCTCTGCCCCACTCCAACCTTTGATACACCAGATCTTCACTTGCTGCAGAAGGATAGTAGCTGTACTACACTGACTCATTAACAAAGTTTGGCCTCGTTCCAAGATTAAAAGCTTTAGGGCAATATTTTCTCTGCCTAAAAATGCATCTTCTTTTCTATAATAACCACAAAATAGAGTTCCGTTTAACATTTACGTGTGGAAAAATCAGTACTATATAAAACATGAGCCTTTCAGCCCTGAGATATTTGGAAGGAATACATCCTGTGCCCATCTTTCAAAGATGACTTTCAAATACCCCTTTCAAGACACTGCATGAAGAGCACAGGCCCCTTCAGTTATATTGCTATTGTCCAAAAGGTCTTGAGCAAAAAAATGGAAGCTTTCTGGAAAGTAGATACTGGCACAGAAAATATCCTGCAGGCTCAGAAGGGTTTGATAGATCTGCTGTTCCCACCAGCCAGTCTGAAGAACACATTCAGAGTCCAGCTGTTCACCTGTTAACACACACCCCTCTCACTGTGTCTAATTTATTGATGTGAGACCCGTGATGCTTCACAGGAAAGACTGTGGCAGGAGCACACAACTATCTTCTGAAAAAGCAGAGGGTAGGGAAAGATATCTGGTCTCTGCCCCAAACAAATCAACATCCACTTTCAATCTGTCACACCATTAATATTAATAGCAGAATTTAAGATGCAGTCTACTGAGCAGAACCCTTTTCTTAATCTACTGAGCCTGTAGGTGTGATGGTAGCAGCTTTTATACTTAACATTCTCATAGTTCTAAAGTTGCTAAGTCCCTGAAGTGGGTCTAGGTCAGAAGAGAGTCTTCCTGTCACATTTGTCTCAGAGGGTGCAAAGTGACATGGAAAGGCTGTAAGAAAGCCCAGTTCTAAATCATATTTATTCCACTGTAGTACTTCACCCCCACTGCTGAAAGGCAGGGTTTATATCAGTGAGACACCAAAACTAGGCAAATTCTGTCCTTCAAGGACAATAGAGTCTCATCTGTGGCATGTTCTTACCAGCACAGAGCTGGAACAGGTTGGATGCTCCTCAGCAAGTTACTCTTTCACTCGTGCACAAGTGGAGTTGAAGATGGGGTCAGAGAAAGTTATGAAGCCTGAAGTCAGTGCCTGCAGTTCTAAAGGTGAACACTGCTGCGTACAGGTTGTGCTATGCACAGCTACCCCATTTCAGCTGTACATAATATTTGGCAACTTTCAACTATCTCTGTCTAGGCACTAAGACAATAGAGAGCCCTGTTATAACTCAGCCTTACATGTTTCAAGCTGCAAAGCCACACCTCAAACAGTAATGCCCTGTTTAACGCAGGTGCATTGCTGACTTGCTCTTCTCAACTCATTACAAATAAAGAAAAAAAAAATCTCCTGATGGACTTGCCACCTCCTTCCATTTGTGATGTTCATAGCATGGTCATCGTTAACATTCCCCAAAATTTAGCATGCGCTATGGTATTGAAACTTGAGCAACACAGGACTGCATCTTTCAGCATATAAAGCAACGCCTTCATATTCCTTTGTCACAGAACTTGCAGATACTGAAAAGCATCAGGCAACCCGAGGCACTCCTGGGGAGTTTTTGTTTCTTCCCCCATCCTTGTTAATTTTTTCCATAGGAATTTTATGAAGCTACACCAGCAGTGACTCACAGAGCACAGACCACATCTCCTGCTCAGACTCCTACTTTTCAGGGCAGAACAAGCAACCGGAGGCCTCCATGTCACAATGTTTTAACAACCCGATGCATTATTGGAATAGACACTGTTACAAGATTTTGTAGCTTAGCTGCGTTTACCTCTTGTTGCAGGTTAGCTATTTTTCCCATGAGAAAGTCTTTCCTCTCTAACAGAGCAATGTTGCAATCCAATACTACCTGAACATGAGCATCAAAAATAGTATCTCGAGTGCCCACTGACAGACTGTGATGTAATGTGAGGCTTCTTCCTACTAAATAATAGTTGCCTTTTTCACCCCTTGCTCTACTCTTCCGTGATGAGGGCAACCACTGGAAGCTAAGTACCAGCTGTATGGGTAGCAGACAATTCTAATTTAGGCTAAACATGACCTAAGAAACACTGATTCAAAAAAGAGATCACTGCTGAAAAAGCCCTGGAAAAGTCACTAGAGAAAACCTACTTTAAGAACTGGAAAAGATGCCCAGTGTGCAAGATGTCAAATTGACTAAGAGCAGGGACACAAAAGTTGACTTCCAGAGCTGAAAACAAACAAGCAGATGCTTGTCCACAGCCAAAGCACCTCCTTCCTCTCCAGTGGGAGATGATTTCACTGTAACTCACCTGCTCAAGTGGAGCAACCCACTAAACCCACATGCTTTCATTTTATGGATCTGTTTTCCCATAATCACCCACAGGTGATTTTCCCTGGGACAAAGGTAAGCAAATGGAAGATAACTGGTAAACAGGGAGGTTTATTAACCCTTTCTTGCCAGCCACAGTGGTTACTGGTTAACCAGTTCTGGTTATATCCTCCTAACACCAGAAGCAGCTGCAGCAGCATTGCTGGGACAGCGCTGTGTGAACTACTGGGGCTCCTCAGTGCTCGGAGGTTGTTGGTTGCTGTTGCAGAAGCCCTTCTGCTCCTTCTTTCCAGAAAAGGGTGGCTGTCTTCTGTTCAAGTTCTGCCTTCTTTTATCATCTTTCCTCAGTTTTATCTCTCTGCTACCTCAGCTCAGTCTTACTCATTAATTTTATGTCAAGCTCTGCGGTTTCCAAAACCTACATCAATCTGTACCATTTATCTACCAGCTTTATAAAGCCCTTTAATCTTTGCAAAGCCTTTCTGCCACGCCACCGAAGGGACTGTGTTCTTGCCGCTGACAGATCTGCCGTTCCCCCAGCCGCCAGAAATGAGCTCAGCAACACAGTCCCACATAGCTTCCCTTCAACCTCACCATCCCCGATAAAAAGGAGACAGGCCTACTGGACACAGGGGAAAAAAGAGGGAAAAATGGCAAAAAGAGAAAACCTAAACTGGTGAAGGCAAAAACAGAAAGTGGGAATGAAGGAGGACAAAATAAATGAAGATAGGAGGACAAAAAAGGTGAAAGAACAGGAAAAGGAGAAACTGAAGGGCAAAAAACGAACTATGCCCTCTCTCTCAAGGGTGGAGGTTTTCCCCAGTCTTGCCTGACTGCTGCACTTGGACCTGTTCTTCATATGCACATTGAAGCTCTCGGATCACAGATGAAGTTTGGACTTTCTAGGTGCTCAGCAGAAGGGTTTATGTAATATTTACGTAAGGCTGATGTAAGGTTATACCTGCCATAGCAGATAACTATGTATTTTATAGACTGGAGAGCATCTGGATGGGTGAGTGAGGCCACCAAAGCCCCTGGATTCCAATTATAATAAATGAACTCAAGACTGTATTCACTGAAAGGTTTCACAGTCTTCAGTCGAAGTTGGAAAAGAGCTGTTTCCAACTGAAATAATTTGCTGCTATTGGCTTAAATTCACCTGCTTTTGCTAAATCAAGACTCTCCAGGTAGATGAGTATCTTAATTACCGCAGAGCTGGTTTGAGTAGCTTTGCCTCTCCTGATCTCACTCCTGTTTGCTGTGGACACCTGGATCAGGAAATGCAGCCCAGGACTGCGACCTTGAGAGAAAAGCCCTGATCCTGGAAAGCCCATCCCTGACATGTTAGAGGGGATCCAGCCAAGAGCAGGAGCAGGTCTTTGTTTTCCAAAGGCACATGGGAGAGGGCCATTCATTTTGTTCTGGTAATGAGCACAGAGTCTCTCAGGTGCTGTTCTGGTCCTTCGTGTGTCTAAATATTCATTTTCCTGGGTAGAATCAGCTCATTTTCACACAAATACAGTTACCCTTGCTAGTTCTTTGCAACAGATTTTTTTTTTTTTTTTTTTTTTTTTACAAAGAATTAAAAGTGGACTGCTTGATTTATTCAGAACATTTCTTTCTCCTCACAGGCCAGTTTCCACATATATGAGTGATCCCCTGACCTGTGCTCTGCTGAGTGCTCTGCCTGCTCTGCATGAGGAGCTCTGTTCTCTCCCACAGCATTGCCTTTGCACTCTGCTTCTGGATCACACCCTCAGCATCATCCCATTGTCCCTGCAGCTTTTCTGGTTCTGCACCTGCCTCCTGGCCTTTGCCCTAGGTACCAGGTAAGAAACCTGCCAGTGCTACATCTCCCACACCAACAGGGCTTACATTTTTCAGGTTACCACTTAGAAGCACAGAATGACATGGAAAGAAGAGGTATCTATGATCCATCAATTTCAGCCTACTTCTTAGACCTCTGAAGAGCACCACTTGCCAGAGGGACATTGACTGAAGTAAGAATTTCTCATCTTTAGGACCCCATGAAATCTGCCTTCCCACAATTGTGTAGCTCTGACCTCTCTGGTCATTTTGGGAGGCTTTCCTGTGTCAGGTTGCTAAAACAGCACTTCTCTTATCAGCAAGACATGTCACTCACACTACCTGCAAAACCAGGGTCAAATTGACACTCAGTGAGATGACCCTGCACCAAGCTTTCCACAGACCTTTTCCACCCATAAAGGAGAGGAGACCAACGTCAGCTTGGGCGGTAGATAGTACCACCAAAGAGATAGTACAACCAAAGGGTTGGATGGGCCATGCAGAGGTGAAAAGTCTTCCCCAGTGATGGGACTGAGATCCCAGGTCACCAGACTTCCAGCTCCTTGGTCTGATCTCAGCCTGTCAGAAACCCCGATCCCTCCTGAAGCCATCAGTCCATGTACTGCTGATGCTACCAAGCCACAGCAGGTCCCCTAAAGGGGGACTCAGCAACAGTTCAGGTTGCTGGACAGAGACCCTGCTGCCTCCGCTAACTGAGGCAATCCAAAGTCAACACAGTAGATCAAGTCCTGTCAATCCCTGCAAGAGAGAAACACTTGCTCTTCAAACCTGAGCCTGAAGGCTTGTGAAACTAAAGTACCCCTTAATAAAGTAGGATTAATGAGCTGGAAAGGTATGCAAGAAAGGGAAAGAAACAACTCCTCTATTTCACACCCCAATCCAACCAAAATATGGAGATAATAAGATAAAATCATGCTGTTTACTCACTACTTTAAAAGCTCTGTTCTATCCGCATGCAGTTCACCTTCAGCCAGTGACACCAAAAGAAGGTGCTTCTGCCTGGTTCTCTTGCCCCTTATTCCTCAAGAGTTCCCAGAAGCAGGGACTCCAAAGCAAGACCGGTCACACACAGCTGAGTGGTGGCAAGGCTTCACACAGGGGAGTGGTCAGGAGGCGAGGGTGATGTAACAAAGCCCTATCTTCGAGCAGCAAAGGCGTGCCACCCTTTCCCCTCCCCGTCCCTGAAGAATTGCTGGCTCACAGGGCAAGATGAGAACAGAGTGGTCCAGCACTTTCCGTGCCGTACTTTCTCACGGTAAAGGGAACAGCATAGAGGGTGGGGAACAAGGAAAGATCAGACTTGAATGGAGACAATACTTTGATGTTAGGTAGTCCCAGGAGTGAATCTGTACTGGCAGAATTGTTTCTTTTCTTCATGCATTGAACAATTCTCTGCCAAGTTGCTGGTTTCCCCTGGCACAAGTCCTGACAGGGAGGGCACTGCATTAGAGCCCTGGTGACCCCATACCCATCCTGACAGAGAATATCCCGTTCCTGCCCTTTTCCAGGTTGGATGATGCCGGAGCACTGCCCAGCTCCACAGCCATAGGGGCTGAGAGCTCTGTAGGGGAGAAGGAACGTGCATCCCATAAAAGGTGGTGTCTTGGACACTGACCTGGGAAGCTCTTGAAAGGCACATCCTGCCCTTCTCCATCAGAGGAAATCTTGAACACTGTGACTGGAGAGGAAATCTCTCAAGGATGTACCATTGCTATCCAAAGGGAAAAGAATTAATTTTTGACTTCCTTCATTTCAGTTTTGTTGATCGCTCACTGAAGGGCTTGTTTGACCATGAAATGCCACATCAGGCATTAAGACAAGGTTTGCCTAATTCAAAGGTTATAAACAATCAGTTGGGTAGCTCTGTGATTGCTGTATAAAAGGAGATTCCAGGTCTAACGAAAGGTTTCTGTGAGCTCTCAGATGAGACAATTGGAAAAGGCAGGAGCCAGTCCAGGTTTTCACAAAGTGGAGTTCATAGAGTTACTGTCATCCACCAGGAATGGCACTAAGATCCGCAGCTCAGAGAACCACCAGTTCAGAGAACCAAAATCTCATACTGACAGCAACTTCCATGGGTAATTCTTAGATTTGGGTGGGCAAGGGAGATGTGGGAATGACCCTTGCAAGAAGGGCAATGCACAGTGAACGGAGCTGAAGAACAACAGCACCTTTACCCCTTCAGAGGTTATTTTTTTAGCCAGAGATGTCCCCTGTCCACACAACACTATGCCATCACAAGTAGAGGAGCTATTTACAACACTGTAAGGAGCATTCCTGTGCACATCACAGTCCGAGTCTCATTTACCCTGAGGAATGGGTCTGCTTTGATAGTGTCAAGGGACGTGAAACCAGATACGCAACTGAGAACCCCTTTTAACTGCCAGGAATGCTGCCTAAGAGATTTTTTGAGATCCAAGACAAACTAGCATTCTTTTACAGATGTATGATTTGGTCTACTACATTTGCACTCTACGGCAAATTACAGAATCTCAATAAGCTACTCCCTCTTGTTCTGTTGTTTTGGAGGGGCCCTGGCTTTGGAGCTATTGGGGATAAAACAGAAACAATTGAGTTGTTCTGTTATCCTTATCCAAACAAGAACCTGCACCCAACAAGTATTTTTCAGTACAACCACACCTACAGCAGACCGTTGTCCATCCCAGGGAAAGCTCCCCACTTGCAGCATGTGCAGCATGTTTTTTACAGGATTGTTTGGAGACAACCTAAACACAGTGAGTGGGTGACAAAGTAAACTCTAACCAAAGTATAAGCACAAAGAGGAAGGACAGAGTCATGATAGGTCCCTTCCCCTATTTCTCCACTGATCCTCATGTTAAGAGACAGAGACACGGGGGAGACTGTGTAAAGCTGCCTACCAAATACGAGCCCCTAGTACTTGCTGCACCTCCAGGAAGATCTCCAAACTCCATCACCTGTCCAGATTGCCAAATTCTTATCATCATCACCACAAAAAAATTCACTACTTCACAGGATTTTAAAGCTACTAGCAGGGCCAGGAAGCCTTACAGGCCCACATAAGAAAAGGATTCATATCTTCACATCAGAGACAGGACAACAGAGACAATCTTGCCCAGGACTTTAGAGCAGGTCAGTGCCTGGGCTGGATAAGGAATCTTCCTCCCACATTCTTTAACCGTGTTCCTAGACATCGCCTTTCTCCTCTGTCACGTGCCTGATGTGTACAGTAAACCCAGAGGCAGCTGGAAGTCACAAGTGCTGAGGCTGACACTGATCTACTGCACCGCGCCTGGAGCTCTGTGGGATGTTGTGTCCAGCATTCTTCACGGCTTTGGTCTCTCCCCCACTGTAAACAGGAAATTAATAAGATGGGAAGGTAGCACCTTTCATCTCCTTGTGAAAAATGACAGCAGATCAGATTGCAGCAGAGGAGCTGGGGGGAAGTTCAAAGTGTTTGCCACTTAACGGAAAACTTGCAGATTACTACAGAAAGTTGCTGGGTAACTAATCACTGTCAAAGTCTAACCTAAGCAAGAGGGCCCTAAAACCAGAAGAACACAGCAAGAGCCAAGGTCCACTTTCTATTCTGCTTAAGAATCAGTGGGACTTGGAGATGTGAGGCTCAGAAGTTATTCCTGGACATGAATGAACACTGACTCAGGGAGATTTTTGTGTGCAGCTCACCCAAACTTTGCCTTGTGAGAGCTGTGCTACTCAGGAAGCCCCACAACTTCTTGTTCTTTTCTCAGCAGTTTCTGCTGAAGGATCAGCTCTATTGCTCTCGGAGCAACAAATGAAACCTCTCAGTATAAAATTCAGCATGTCCTGGTAAGCCAGAATTTGTCCTGGGTTACCTCAGTATGGCAAGATTTCAATGGGATCACTCAGCAGCTCCTACCCCCCGGCAGGGTCAGGGTAGCAGCCTCTCAGAGGGACGAGGCAGAGCAGCAGTGCAGCCATCCCCAAATCTGCTATCCCCACTTGTCAACCTGCTCACCCAGCCCTGGGGATGCCTCCTGCCAGCACTGCAGGGCCACTGGGCTCACAGAGTGGTGGGAATCAACCCAGCAAAGTGCCACTGAGGGCTGTTCAGGGGCTTCAAGGGAAGAAATTCCACTGAGTCCCTGAGAAGGCTGTGGATAAAGCTCTAATTTACAGTGAGTGGGCAGGGGCTATGTCCTGTCTGGCTACACTACTGCCAGGCTTCAGAGGACAAATCTCAGGGATGAACACCCAGAAAGGAGTTTCATGGACCTTTACACTGGGATCCTTTTCCCTGCTGTGAGCAGGTGAGGAGGGTGCTCAGCAGCCATACAAATAGTTCATATAACACTACACAGGAAAGGTGCACACCATGCAAGACAGCTCACGCCCTAAGTGAGAATGTGGACTTAGAACTCTTTTATTCCAGTGGTTCTCAGCACTTCATATTCTCTGGATTTGCTTCCCAGAACAACAGCCTCAGGAAATAAATTAATTTTTCTTTCTAAAGAAGTCACTCACTGCAACTCCAATACTGCCCCTAGTGCTTCAGGCTCACATTTAGTCCAACTAAGGCCTGGGCAATACAGTTCATGTCTGTGTGGCCACCTGCAACCCATGGGTTTTGACCTTAGGAGAGAAATGCACTCCACAGGTTCAGTCTAAGTGCAAACCCTGAGCCACAGCCCACGTGTGGGATGGGCACTGGGCACAGTGGGACAGGGTCCTGTCACAGCCCACCACAGCACAGCAGCTGTGTTCAGCTTCCACCAGCCCAGGGCTATACACTGACATCACCAGGTGACTGTGCTTTCCAGAAGGGCAGTCACAAAGTTCATACAAAAGAAGACCCCAGAGACAGGAATCTGTGTTGACTGGCCTCTGCATCTGAATGCAGAAATCTGGCAGGTTTGGTGCTTGCAGCATCTCCTCCTCTGGGCAGAGCATAACACAGGACTGAGGAAAGGGTAAGTGCTCAAACAGCAGCAGGTCTTCTGTCCTGACAGATGCCTCAAGCTACCAGGAGAACAGAGCTCACATCTCAAGTACAGATCAGACAAAAGAGTCCCTGTGTGGTTCATCTCCCCGCAGCCCAGTCTCCTTCAGGGCTTGTTTGTTTAGGTGCTGCAAAGGGCACCAGAAATGGCCTTTGGCTTATGAGAGATCAGAATCACAAACCTCTGCCTCAAAGCACTTGGAACCTACGTTGGAAAGTGTGAGGGGGCCAGCTGGGCTGGAAGTAGAGACTGTACCATCATGGCTCTGGGAACACACACACGTGGCATTGGGAGGAGCACACAAGCTGCAGGGGCTGGACACACAGCACTGCACAGCCAGCAGGCCTGCACAGGAGCTCTCCCCCTCCATCCCACACCCAGGGGCTGCTCAGCCTCTCCGTGCTGGGATGGGGGAGATTCTGGAGCTTTCCCATTTGCTGAGCCCACACCTGCTCCCATTTCCACTGCCAGTGGGAACCACAGATGCCACGTTTCAACCTGATCTCTGGGGAAGGCTTTGTTTGCTTGCCTAACGGGCCAGCGCTGCAATTAAATGACAGAGCAGGCCAGTCACACCTGCACGGCACAGAACAAAGCTGTTTTAACCCCCTGTTATCGACCTGAGCCCCTTGACCCCCTGACCTTCCCAGGGACAAATGGCAACGCATGGGCTACCCCAGGCAATGCTCTGGCTCTGCACTCTCAAAGATCAGAGTGTCTCCAACAGGTCGAGAGGAAAGATACTACAAACACAGACACCCCCTAAATTTTGAGAGCCACAGCAATCAGTGCCATCAGGCACAAATAGACCTTTGCAGGAGGGTAGAGTGGCCTTCTCTGGGAAAGGCTCTTACCTTCCCCTGCAGATGGAGGCAAAAAGGGCTTCCCACAGGCTGGAACAATGTTCCCACTCTCCCTCTGCCCCATTTCAGTTAACGACTCTGGCCCTCTGATGCTGTGGGTATAACCATTTTCTGACAGCTGCTGTGCCTCTGTCTCCCACCTTGTCCCCTCACAGTTGCCCCACAGATTTGAGGAAGAGGAACAATTTGCAGTGAGGTCAGCCTGGTGTGTCATGGGGGTTTGCAGGAAACAGACCTTGGGGTTTAACAGGACTGCTCCCCCATGAGGGCTCCCACAGCCAGAAATGAACTTTGAACTCCAGCATGGCAGGGCAGAATTGTGCAGAGACAGAAGACCAGATAAAAGAGATTATCCTTTCATATATATGGATTTTTTTTAAGAGAGCAGGAAGGAGCAGTAGGAGCAGGAAAGAGAGGCAGAGTCCAGGGCCTGATCTGACCAGATCTGAGGCTACCAGAAATGCTGGCTGCTCTTGAAAAGGCTTCCTGACTCCCCCCATGCCACCCTGGCTGCCTTGCTGACGTCTGCCACAGAAATCCCACCAGCCTCAAGCTAATTTGAGCTCGTGGGTGAGAACACAGAAACACAATGGTGACAGGAATGGAAAGCAATGGGGAGGAAGACACCCAGGAGACTTATTCTTATCAAAGGGGATCTGTGAAGACAGGGAAGAGCCTTTTGCAAAAGCCACAATTGAATCAAATCCTGCAGTTTTTACACGCTGGTCTCTCAGAAACCCCATGATGAAGACTGCCCCAAAGGAGGACCTCTGTGCCAGGCCAGGCCACGTGTCAGACACACTGCACACCAAGGAGTCACACACCCAGGGCACAGTCGCTGTTTGCCCTGTGAACGTGCTTTTTTAATTACAGCTTTTATGTGCAAAGCATCTCTTAGAGAAAAGACAAATTGCATTACTCTCAGCTTGTTAAAATCACACTCAGAGTTTCTCAACTGCTAATTACACCCAGGCAGCAGTGTCAGTGTAATTAAGGCTGGGATGGACGTTTGGGGATACAGCTGTCACACAACCTCTTCCTGTCACACAACACAGGTAAGGCCAAGCACCTCCTCAGCGCAGGAGAGGGGGACCCCCCTGCACCAAACCCCCAGTTTCAGCTGGGCATCCACCCTGACTCTGCTGCTGGGGGAAGGGATGAATGTGGCCTTGGGGTTACAGCACTGAGGTGTGGGGAGTGAAGGGGGGGTTTCTCCTGTTTCTGCTGCTAAATGATTGCGATAAATCACATTGCCTGTCCGAGCCTCCACTTGCTTTCATGCAAAACAGAGATTTTGGGCTTCCCCGTTAATTAAGCAGCTCTGGGAAGTAACCACATGGACTCTTGCTGGCACCCATCTCACACAAACACTTTAAAGCCTGACTGTGGCACACAACAGACCTGGAAGTGGATTACACAGGGGAAAATGTGAAACCCTAAAGCTGTGAGTTCCAAAGAACTGAGAGACAGCAATGAAAGAACTTACAGACCTGTGAGGAGCTGGGAGCCCGCTGGAGAACCAACTGTGTCTCTGCAATGCTTGGTCTTGGCAGAAGGGCCACCACAGGTGTGCAAACAGCCGTGTGGACAGCACAGCAAACACCTGCCCGAGCTCAGGAAACAGAGCTCTTGGGGCACAGGACCAGGTAAGCTTTGGGCAAGTGAGGACTTAACCCCAGCACTGGCTTCCTGCTGCCAAGGGGATGCTGTGGAGAATTTCACCGCCAGGAAGATGGAGCACTAATTAGGGAAAGCAGATAAAGACTGTGGCTCTTTCAAGATGAGTTTCCTTCCCACTGAAATCCTCACAGTTTCAATGCTCAGCAGGATGCAAACACATCCTTAAATGACTTCCTGGAGCCTGGTTTCAAAGATCAGTCCCTTCAAAAGCAGGAACATGCCAAGATCAATAGCAGACCCAGAAGAGCTCTAAGAATGCCAGCTCCAAAGCCACAGGGCTTTCACTACAGCCAGTTACCTATCAGATGCTAAGGGGCACTGCTCCTTTTCATATTTCAAAAGGCTACCAAGACTTCCTAAGCAATCAGCCTTACTTAAGTACCAAGGAAAAAAAAAAAAAATCAGAAGGAAATTTTACATTTCAGAAACAGCGTGATGTGCCTGTGCAATATATCCTGAAGAGGCAAACCCACAGAGAGAGGTCACAAGTGAAGAGGAGCAGAGCTCACAGACACTGGCTATGACCCCAAGAACAAGGATTTGCTCATCTACTCCTGGAATAGTTTTACTACTAACTCCCTAAAGTCACTAACAGCAAGTCCTAGGAAGCAGCTATCAGGCGATAATTTTTAATCCAATACAAGTTACAAGTGAAGAATGAATGATTAAAACTTCATGTGGAAAAAGCTGAGTGGGCTATCCTATGGATGTCAGAGGCAGCATGTTCAGTGTATTTACTTGTAGCCCAGTAATGAAATAGTAAAGATAACATATGGAGCTAGCAAAAGACATCAGGAAAATTTCAGTTGTGGAAAACTTGAAAACATCTGTGAAACAGGGCAAATAACAGCTGATGAAATTCAATATAGAGAAATATGTAATGCCTGGCTGTGATAAACCAATATGAAGGATACATATATATTGATGGGTTTGAGTTAGAAGCTCCTTAAACCACCATTAAATCTCTTACAAAGATTTGGGGGAAAATGCAGCTAGAAGGAAGCAAGAATTTGTTAGCTCCTGATTCATTTGCTCTTATTTAGAGCTTATAAATGAAACTGGGTCTGTAAAGAGGAAAAGTATTCCTTTGAAAAGGATAAAGAGGACAGAGGCAGAGTTAAGAATCGAAGCTGGCAAATCAAGCTACAGCTATGGAAACTTTAAAAAAATAATAACTTAGTGCAAGGAACTTACCTAAGAAATGACATAACAAAGATTACGCCCAACACACTGAAAACTAAAGTGTTTTCAGTCTAGGGTGTTCACTCAAGTACAGCTAACTGCAGCTCCCTTGGAATAGCATTGAAATCTGTCCAAATAGGAGAATTCCAGTCAGAGGTGATTATTTTCATCCTTTAAAACACGTGTGCAGCGTTAGAGCGTGCCACAAGAACACAATGCCTGAAAAGCACAGGCAGGCTTCCCAAGAGCTTCGAGTCTTCCTCTCCCTGCCTGGAGCCTCTGGCAGCAAAGTCTCGCCCAGCCTCCTCTCACCTCCAGCCTCCGAGCAGCGTCACTCCCTCCATGCGCCCCACAGACACACCTGCGCGCTGCGGTCCTACCTGGAGCTAAGGGCGCTTTTCCATGCAGGCGGTGCGGCATCTCAGGGGTCCTCCCAGCACATCCCTGCCTGGCCCAGGGCTTGGCGACTGGCCCAGGGAGAGGAGAGCCTCTTCTCCAGAGCAGCCGGGCTGTTCCCCTGTGGGTGAGAGGCTGGGTCAGTCCCAGTTCTTGTGCTGGGCACTAGATGGCACAGACGGGAGGCGGTTCAAGGGGAGCCCGGGCTGGACGGGCTGCACGGGGGGCTGCCAAGGGGCCAAGGGAAGCTGCTGCCATGGGGAATGCGCTGCCAGCAGCATCATCCCACGGGGGGATCCCCTCCATGGGGTGCCCCCCTGCCACTGCCGTGCTGCACCCCCTCACACCCCGTCCTGTCCAGCCAAAGTGCCGCCTGTGCTGCAGGGAAGCTGGATAGCTCGGTAAGGGCTCTGGCATCCATGCCCCTGCCTCCTGGACACGACCTGCTACTCCTCACCAAGCTCAGGCTCACTGCCTCGGCCTCGAAAATCCCTGGTTTACAGAGCAGCCCTATATTTGGCTCAAACTGCATCAAAAAGAGGGCAGAAGTCCTCCCCGGGAGGGCCTCTCTTGTTTCACTGTGAGGCTGCACCATGGTCAGCGGCCTCCAGGTTAATAAATAGCACCTGATACCCAGAGTGTGGAGAGAGACACCGAGAGCCAGGTACCCCATCAGTGGTCCCTCTAAGTTCTGGCCAGTTCTGGGGAGTGGCACCCCAGCAGCTTTCCTTTGCCCTGTGGGATGATGGTGCAAAGGAGGGAAGCACTTAGTCACTGCTCTTAAAGCATTTGTCACAAGGTAGCTCCTCTACAGCAGCTCACGCTTCCTCCTGGTTTTCTTCAGAACTGCTGCCTGCAATCACTGAGGCAGGACCTGCACCCCAGAGCCTTCCCAACCTCATCTTCCTCAATTTCTTAAAGGTGTGGATGAAATTCCTTACAAATGAACTGTGTGGACTGATGCAATGAGACAAACATTGCCACAGAAAACTGCTGTGGTAAGCACAGAAAAAGCCAAAGCATTTTCTATGGTGACAAAAAAAAAGAAAGTATGGGAAGGTGGAAGGTTGTATGTTGGCCTCTGCTGTTCTGACATTAGAAATTCACTTCACTTCAAAGGTTAACACAGTTAATGCATCTGCTGAAGATCACAGGCTCTGACAGCCTGCCTGGAATGGCTCCATCTGTGGCACGGCACGAGGGACAGCATGTGTGGGGTGGCCCTGAGGCAAGCAGCAAGCTCTGTGTGCAGGGCAGAAGTGGCACACATGGGTGTTATCCAAACCAAACCTGAGCCTGGCAAAGCCCAAAAGAGCTTTTGTGCTGAGCAGCTCAGTGATGCCAGGTATTAATGACACAGACAAATCTCCAAGGAAAAGCCTGTTTGCTTTTCCAGCAGCACTACCCTTTCCTGTCTGTCTGCTCATGGCACTGCCCTGCAGACTGAAGCGGGTCTAGCAATCACCTAGGTCAATCCCCACAGGGTGAATCCCTCAGGCTGTCTTAGGTAAGAGACAAAATATAATTCAGATGCCTGCACTGTAAAATCCATATTCATCCATGGCATAAACAGGGCAGTAGGTCAGTTTGGCGCAATGGCTCTTACCTTTTAAAGGCTGGAGTGGGTGACACTGGTGACCTGGGCACAACCTGCAGAGAGACTCATGCTAGATCCTGACAGCTCCAGTCCTGTGTCCAGAGGCTGAGAAGTACAGAACAGCCCGAGAAGCCCCTTCAGCACTGGGCTCCCACTGACAGACTTGGAGACCTGCTTTTGATCAGCCATCTAAATCTAAATGCTGGGTCACTGGTGTGTAACAACCTGGCTCTGAAAGGTTCCTTCCATTTCCAGAGAAGGAAATGCTCAAAGAAGGCTTTCATGCTTCAATTCCCACTCCAAGCTCTGCTTCTTGTACCCTTCAAACATTTGGAGTTTTTCAAACAGGAGATGTCTTTTTATCTTTGGATATAAATGGAGAAAAAATAGTCAAACTGTAAAGAAATAAAAGCAGTTGGTCACTTCTCCAGGCCTCCCATGAACTGTAAGCACATTTTAAAAAGTGCTGAGGTCTTTGGAACAGTAGGAAGACATGTAATGTGTCACCTGATGGCTGGACTCGCTTCCCTTTGCCAGAGCCAGTGATGGGGAGAGCACTGAGCTTCCCACGCAGCCACCACTCCAACCAGCCACCAGCGCTTCCATGCACTGTGTCTGCTCAGGTCAGACTCCGCAGCCTGGCCTCCAGTGCCTGGTTCATACACTCCCCCAGGGGCCTGTGGTTGCTCTCAGTGATTTAGAACTGCTTGCTAAGATGCTTAGAGCCAATATAATCTGTGCACTTAGTGGTTTCAAATTCCAAAAGAAGCTTAGCAGCACCAGGTACTGCCTTCAGCCTCTCCTGCATAGGCTTAAGACGGTTTAATTCTTTTATGAAACCATAACTCCAGCCCAGAGCTTTAAACTGGAGAGCTTCTAAGCCAGGTTTTCTAAAAGCTCTTCAGAAATATTTTATGAGATGTACCAAAAAAAAAAACCCCAAAAACGTCCAGAGGGACATATTATAAGATCAGACATTTCTGCCTCTTAAAAGCTGGAAATGAGAGAGAACCATAGCAAAGTACATTCTAAGTCTTTGCAAGGCTTTCCTCCACTGTTTCTCCTGTCTTAGATCAGCTTCTTAAATGATCTAATGTATGGTAATACGGTAATGCTGGGAGAGGTTCCAGGGCCTTCCCCTCCACATCCCATCAGCCTTGTGAAAGCATCTGCGGGCAAGAGCCATCTCTGTGCTCCAAACAAAGGCAGGTGGCTGAACGGAAAAGCAGCCCCTGGGGACCACAGGCTGCCCCTGAAGGTATCACTTGCCAGCATCTGCTTCATGAACTGCATTGCTCTGCTATTTTCTTAACTTTACTGCTCCCCTTTACAGGCTGATCAAAAGCACAAGGTGTTACAAAGGGAATCTTGGGCTGTTGCCTTGAAATACCTCCTGCTGGTTCCAGTGACTCTCCCTTTCCTTTCTCTGGAGGGCTTCCCGAGGGACTTGTGTGTCTGCCAGGGGAAAGCAGAGGGCTGGGAAGGACAGAAAAGGTGTCTGGAAAGCACAGACAGGCCCACGTGCCAGTGGTGAGGTGCAAAAGGTGGAAGGAAGGAGAGGGGAAGTGTGAACCTGGGAAAGAATGTGAGAAGAGCTGGAGCTTCCCACCACCTCCCTCTGAAAGCCCCCACAGGGCTGGAAGATGTGATGGATGCGCTTTGAAATGTTGGCTTTCGCAGATGTTTGGGTTGGTGTTACTATGCAGACACGGTTGTGTTTGGCTTGCAGTGACGAGGGGAGGACCCCGCTAGCCTGGTTGGGTGGCACTTGGCAGGCAAGCGGGGCGGGAGGCCACCGTAGCTGGGCCCTCGGGTTGAACTGCACATGATCTAAAAAGGCAGGACCGGGAAGGGAACTTGGTGACCAATTTTAAGAAAATGTTACATGGTTTCTGAGGAGTTCTGAATATGTATTCTGAGTTATGAATATGTAAGTAGCTGATGCAATGCCTGGGGTATATAAACCTGAAGTCTGACATGTAAAGGCACACCGCTGGCTATGGTCACACGCCCAGCACTGTTGCTTTTGCTTTTTCTACTTTATCCCCTAATACAACATTAAAACCCTTAAAGAGGAGTGAGCTTCGTTTCTCACAAAGAGATACCCCACAAAGCAGATGTGCGATTCACTTCCTGACTGGGACAGGAGAGTCTGGGCAGCCCCACTGCTTCCAGAGCAGTGAGGAATATCTCTGACAGTGCTTTCAGAGCTGCCTGCCCTGTCTTTCCGCCAGGCACTACAGCCACTGCAGCAGTTCAGTGCAAGGCTGTGAGTCCAAACCTCACAGTATCTTCACAGCCCACCTTAATTTAATCAAGATAAAATTAATCTAAAATAAATGGGTGCAGCATGCTCCCAGAATGGAGGTAACAGAAATCCTCCACGCATCTCAGTTCCCTAATTGACTCACCATGAAAGCAGGGGAAGCTCAGAATTCCCCTGTGCTAAGAAGTCAAGGTAATGCCATGCGTCACTGGACCACAGATGGTGACCATCCCTGTGCTCACAGCAATGTTGTCCAATTTCACTGTGACCACAAGATCACAGCTTGTTTATATTCTCTGTGCAGGCAATATACAGCTCAATAAATCTGCTTTTATGGGCACTGCAAGAACTTGAGTAATTTGCCCAATAATGAGTAGGCCAGAGTCCATAATTACTTAGTAGAACTGTCCTTTTGAAAACCCATCACTGCCTCAGACCCCAAAAAAACCAACAAGGGCCTCATGGGCTGCAAAGAGAGCTTCAGATGCAAGAAGCAAAAGGTTTAAGACCTAATGAATGTTCCATGGGCTATTGCTACCATTTCTCCATCAAATGCAGAGCCTCAGCAGTGACTGTCTGCAGGCAGCTGCTTCCACCAGCGCTGATGCTGCAGGAGGTCCCTAAAACTACAGCCCACTGATGCTGTGTTCATCTTGTGTCTCCCGGTCTCCAGGTACTCTGCAGTTTCAAGGAAGAAATCCGCTTAATGGCTGTCATTAAGAGGACCTCTTCCCCAAAACTGCATTGTCATGGACAGATGGACCTTCTCCAGGTCTGTTGCTTTGTTCAGTCAAGAGCTCACAGGAATTTGGGATATGGAGCTTCCACATGAACAGCTCATGGCCAAACAGCAAGTGCATTTGCCCCTAGATATAATGGAATTAAATCTGGAGCCTGCACTAGCTCTTTGCATGTATCTCTCCACAGCTAAGGCTCCCTTCTCAGCAGGAGGCTTGGCTTTGAGTGATCTGCCAACAAGAAATAACAACTTGGGAGCTCAGACAGGCTGGTTTGCAGGAAAACAAAAGCTGAAGCTGTGAAAATGTGAAGCAGTCAATGCAATGTCTGGCAGTACAGCCTCACCTCCGCCTTAACCCTCTTTCTCTTCTTAAGCACTAAATGAATCAATTACACTTCCAGCCCGGCAAAATCAGTCAGAAATGCAACCTTCATCATACACAAGGCAAACATAATTAGATTGTCATTCGAATCCAGCTTGACCAGCATACAAATCCAAGCAGCCCCGTGCAGCCTGCGCATGCGCCCGCTCCCTCCCTGGCAGGGGCCATTGGAATTGCAGTCACACCACGGGCTGTGCCAAGGGAAAGGGCAGCGCCTCGAGCTCAGCTGCAGCCGTCCAGCTCTGCAGGGAGTGCTGTGGCACTGAGCATTGCACACACAGGGCAGGGGCACATCGGGCAGTGCAAACTCGAGGCAGCCCCTTTGGCCGTGTCAGGGAGGAAGCCACAACCTTCCCCAGCCATAGATGGGAGCCCAAACGCCGCCCAGCGCTGCATAGGCCACAGACCCTGTAGGGATGGACAAGATGGAAATGAGGCCCTGGAAATCCCTGACCATGACTGCCAGTGCGAATTCATAAGGGGTGAGCAATGATTATCCCCTCCCTGGCCTGCTAAAGGGAAACTGAGTCACGGGGACTGAGTGATAGCAAGAGCAAGGCAGGAGTGCTTAGCGAAAGCATCAGCCCAAGGCTCAAGCACAATCAAAAAAAGCCAAGTGAGTGCTGGGAGCCAGAGCAGAATCACAAACCCACTGTGCTCCCAGGTAGCTCCAGGGCACAGCTGCAGCCTGTGGCTGCTGTCGCTGTGCAGTAGAAGCTACAGCAGGGCTAGAGGAGAGGCAGGGATTTAGTTAAGGATGAACTAAGGGCTGAAATGGTTTCTGTACAAGTCCAAGACTCTTCAATTTAGGAAACAGAAACCTGAGAGGGGACACAGCAGAGGTTTATCCGAGGTTTAGAGAAAACGAATGAGGAATGACTGCCTGCTGCCTCTTCCAATATTTAAGCTACAAAAATATCAAATGAAAACAGTGAGTGACAGATTCAGAACAAAGTAAATATTTCTTCACACAGCTGAACAGTGCCATAAGTTGCTGTGGATACCCAAAATTTTCTCAGGCTCAAAAAAGGGTTTAGGAAAAACTTGTAAAGACTATCAAATGCAGAGATCCACATCCCACAAAATTCCTGAACTACAGATGGTTGGTGGTAAGAAGAGTATTGAGCAACACACTGACCTGCATCCCCCTGCTGCTATCCTCCTTGCTAGACATCTTCTATTAACCACTGCTAATTGAGGATGCCAGGGGAAAGAGACCTGTAGGCTGATCCAGTACAGTTTTTCTTCTGTCCTGGCACTGATCTGAGCTCTCCTTACTTGCCTGAAAGAGTAGGAACTGGAAACATTCCCATTCCTGGGCACTCAAGTGACAACAAGGAAATGTGCTTAGAGCACAGAATTTGAGTGAACAGCAAAAGAATCTCTGTTTGCTTTCCATTTTTCCCATTTCTCATGTTAGGAGCAATTTTTGGTAAAATTAACTCAGTCATGCTGCACCCAGCTAGAAGCAGTTGGCAGCACCATGTACTCTGCATTCAGTTTAGAAACAAGATAACATCCTTCTGAGAGGTGCTAAAATATCCAGAGGATGGGATTTTCAAATCTCAAACCCACAGCTTGTGGTCATTGTGAGAAACCGCACAGTTCCCACTCTGTTGTACCAAACAAGCTCGTGAGCAGATCTGTCTCTATGTAAAGTTTACAGGTGCCCTTGACACTGCAGCAGAGATGAAAGGAAACAGGGACACGCCTGTAGATTGGTATCTCCCAGGTCTTGCATGCTCACCTATTGTCTCAGTCTCTCCTAGGGTTGCATTTGGACCAGAGGATGCAGACTCTGACAGAGGAGTCCACTCTTTCCAAGCAAACTCCTGCCTCCTGCCCTTGCTGACCATCTCAGCTACAGAAGTACATCCACTTGCTGTCATGTGCCCTGTGAAAGCACACACAGATAGGGAGGGATTATCTCTCGGTCTACAGAGAGCCGCTGGCCAGGCATTCTCCTTCAGTGAAGCCAAGTGGACCACTGTGTGTTTCTCACTGGCTCCTATGATCCACGCTATTGTAGCGTTCCCAGGGCTAAAGCACACAGCCAGGAGACAGCTGAGCTGCCCCTGCAATTGTTTGTTTGTTAAGAGGATTTGCTCGGTGGCAGGATATTTCCAAGTCACATACAGAGGAGGGGGAATTCCTGGTAACCGTGCCATCCTCTGAGCCACTTGTGTGCCCTGGTTCTGCCACTGCCTCAGAACAATCCACCTGATTTCATCCCCACTACAAGTAAACTGCAGATTGTGTTTCCTTCTGACTCTCAGAGGTAAGGTGTGAGACAACTGAGCCATACAAAGCCATTCTGCTGATAAACTAATCCTTTGGATTCAAACCCACTATCCCTGCTCCTTTCAGCGGCACTCAGAGCAGAGCAGGCAGGAGCACAGGTCTGTGGCAGCCTGTCCAGCTGCCAGACAGCAGGGAAAAGCCACCATGCACCCCTCTATTGACACCTTCACCCCTTGCTCCAGCTCTTTTTCTCCTTCCCTTTTCTCCCAGTGACAATCCTACACCTCATGTGAATGATTTTCTCTTGACCCAGCCTCTCTCAAAGCTCTCTGACCAGATCCAGAAGTCCTTACTCAGCATCTACTCCCTCCAAATGGGATTAGCTTGAGTCAGCCTCAGCTGTATCTCAGGATCTGTTGATGCTAATTTCCCTCATGCAGGTGATTAGAGCAGGGAGGGGACTAACAGGCAGATGGACAGTCAGGGCTTTTGTCTGATCAAGCGTTGAGTAAAATTATAAGAAGGGCCTTCAGAATCTGGCCTGCCATGGTTAAAGAGCTGCACAAACAGTGACAAACTGAGTGCATTAGCCAGTCTGCTTTAGAGTCCAGCCCCTTTTTGCCTCTGTCTCTTTAAGCCAGACAGGGGTCACCAGTAGAGTATTTGAAAGAGTCTGTAATGATGCAAAGCATCCACATCTCCATCCCCATTCATGGCTCAGAGGAAGGTTGAGAAGGAAAATGATCCTTGCTGGATCTGTACCACAAAGAGCCATGGCCATCCCCATTCCCCCAAAGTGAGGACCCAAGAGCCACAACATTCTTCTGCAGATGTATTGGATGATACTTGTCTACGGATGCACAAGGCATTGGGAACCCCAGGTTGTTCCTATAGCTGCATGCCCTCACATTGCAGCTACCAGACACCCCTGCTCCGTGTGCAGGACCCACAGTCTGCCATGGGCACCCGGGCTCACTGTGGTGATACTCCTGAACAGAAGGAACCTTATGGCTCCAATTCCAAAAAGCAAGTCAGGCTGAGCCACTGGTTACACTCGGAGTGTGATTGAGCTGCCTGAAAAATCTCAGTGGCTGGAGATGGGATCCAGGCTTTGTTTTTTATCATCCTGTTGGATGGCAGTCTGAGGAAAAGCATGTGCTAAACTTGCTGTGCACTGCTGGAGGAGGGAAGAATGCATACAAGGAAAACAGTTCTACCCACAGCAGGTAAGGAACAGTGCCAGCATCATACTATCAGTTGCAGATGACAGGTGGTAGGCAAAATTCCTGCCACCTTCTAGATTAGTAAAACGCCTCATCTGGGTGCAACAGCAGACTGATAGAAAACACAGCCCACAGAAGCAGTCCCTGCCAGATGGTGTGTTTTGAACTAGTATTAATCTAGACAACCTTTTGCGATGTTCAAAGAGTTTGTCCAGGACTAAAAAAGCTCCCCAAAATGCCTGGATGGAAGGAGCAGTCTCGTCAGCATCCTCGTCTCTCTTTGTCTTCCCCACCGAGCATCTCCCGGCAGAACGAACCCGGGAGGAGGAGGCGCCTCAGGAGCAGAGGCAGCGGGGCTGCCCGGCCGCCGGGGAGGCACCGAGCCGCGCAGTGCCAGACCCCCGGGGCGTTGCTCCTGCAGGAACGACGGGAGCACGGGGAGCCGGGGCGGGGCCGGTCGGGAGGGGCGGCCAGGACCCCCCGCCTTCCCCGGCACCTCCCCCGGCCCGCAGCCCGGAGCCCGCCCGGCCCGGAGCGCGGCGGCGGCGCGGCCGGAGCGCGGCCATGGGCTCCCGGCTGAGCCGGCAGAGCAGCCTGGAGGAGGAGGGCGGTGAGGAGCCCTGCCCCGGCAGGCAGGAGAACGGCCGCGGCGACTTCCACCTCTCCTCCCTGCTGCTGCACCCGCAGAAGCTGCCCGGGGTGCTGCGGAAAGCCTCGCCCGCGCCCTACGTGCGGCGAGTGGGGTGGCTGCGGGAGATCCAGGCCACCATCCGGGAGCACAAGCGGGAGCACGCCGTGCACATCCTCCGGCTGCTTCGGAAGGTACCTGCCGCAGGGATGCGGGCCCGGGGCAGCGGGGCGGATCGGGGCAGGGCGGGGCGGGGCAGGGCAGGGCAGGGACGGGACAAAGCGGGTCCGGGGCTGCAGCCCCCGCCCGGCGCTCTGGCGCAGGGAGCCGCGGTGTAGGAGCCCCCTCCCGGGCGGTGGGGTTTGCAGCCCTCCTTGGCGGGGCTCTTTGTGCTGCCTTTCTCCACTCAGTGCCCCGGTCCTTTCCCCGCTCGGCGACACCAGCCATCCCCCCGACCCCCAGCCTGGGCGAGGGGCACCTGGTCCGACTGCCAGGGGCAGGGAGAGAGGCTGGGCGGGAGCTGCGAGGAGGACTGTGCTGCACGCAGGAAAAGGGGGGTCCGAGCTTGGGCTGGGCTCATCCACACTCCTCCATGCCAGTCCCTGGGTGTGCTCAGGATTGATGCCCCCCAGAAAAAAGCCACTGCCGCCCCACTGCCACCACATTCCATTATGCCCGCACAGCCAGACTGGCTGAGATATGTCTGGGAAAACCCAAAATGGTTTTGGAGGGGACCTCTGGGACGGTCAAGGCTGAGAGGAGAGGTAAAGGGGTCAGTGTATCAGTGGGAGCGTGTTTCTGTGTGCTGCCATTCAGGAACAGAAAAGGCAGTGTGCAGACAGTGTGGTGCCAAACTGATGCTGAGGACAGAGCCCTGCTGCTGGAACAGAGCCATCTCCTCCATCGCTCACTGCTACCATCACTTTCCAGCCAAACTCAGCTGGCCTAAACTGCAGGCAACTCTGTAATTGGTAGCACAGGGGACAAAACTGACCTCTGATGTGGACATAAAACACCATCACTTTGTAGCTTGTCATGTAGCTTCATTAGATAACAATCTACTTCATCTTGGGAAAATACGTTTCTTGCCTTAGTAGCAAGTAACCTTTGGGTGTGAGTACAGTGGAGCAGGGACTGGCTCACTGGATGCTTGTTCACCCACACTACCAGTTGCAGGAAGCTGCATGAGCAGCCCTGTCAGCTCTGCATGTCCAGGGTTTTACAACACACCCGACAGTGGTGGTCACTGCCCTGGGCTACCAGCAAGTTGCACACTCACAAGTAAGAATTTACAGGACCAAAAATTACATCTCTGCTTTTCCTGTCCACTAGTTTAGCATTCACTTGAAGATCGTTACCAGCACCACACTCTTCTTGCCACACGTGTAGACAGCAGAGAACCTCTATGTGTGCACCAGTATGGCAGAAAAGGTTTGAGTATGATTTCAAAGGCAGTTTTGGAGAGGCAGTATTGCAAGAAGCTTGTGAAGAAAGAGAGACAACCACTCACTTCATGGATGTGGTGATGTGAACAGACATGGATGTGGTGATGTGAACATGAACAGACTTTACTAGGGTATGCCAGAGGGCAGAACTTCAGAATGTCATTTTCTATAGTGCTCAGCACCCCTCCTGGAGACTGAAGCACTGAAACCTTCCACAGACCCTGGAGGTCTCCAGAAGGTCCATCTGTGAACAGTCAGGGTTTGAGTGCAAAGTCACAGGGCCATATGGAATGGAGGGTCATTTCTAAGCTCCTTTCAGGATCAGTTAAGCACTTGGCTTCCCCACATCTGTGCTTGAGAATTACCATGTGCTGAACATTCACATTTTGCCTGCTGCCTTTCCAGTTCCCTGTTATTCCTGGTCCCCATCTCTGCCTGCCCGTGTTGAAACAGTGACTGTCTGTCTGTCTGCTCACAACAGAACAGTGGGACATGGATCCTGTAATCACAACATCTCCTGCCAAGCAAGATGGAAACCCATCCAGCAACACCCCAGAGCCTCGGGTTCATTGAGTGCTCAGAGGTTTCAGAGACAGAGGGTTACACCACTAACATGTACCACACCCCCAGCTGTCACCCAGCCTGGGTCTTGTAATCACCCCCAGCCCTCCTCACATGTCCAGTGTCAGCTTCTGATCAGCTTTTTTTCTAATTTACAAATTTTCCTCACTTCACAACTAAATTCACCCCTTGGCTTGGTCCCCCAGCATGTCCCTCCTTACCTTGGCAGTATCACGCTCTCGGGAGTCACGAATTAATGCGTCCCAGGTGCGGGTCTGCTTGTTACCTGTAAAAAGAGATACCTTGTTCACTCAAGTGGACCGGGAGGATACTTAACATCACATCTCATCACTCTGCCTTGGGCCAGGGTGCAAACACCCCAGGGAAGGCAGAGAAATGGTGGGACTGGAATTGCAGCCTCCTCAGCTGCAGGTAGCTCAGCCACTGGAGGGCACGGGATCCCATGCGTGCCTCCTGCTGCTCCCAGCACACGCATCCCTTGCCCAGCCCTGCAGGTGCACCCTGCTGATGTATCTGCCAGTGGTTTTTGACCTGTGGTCTGCAGACTATTCCTAGGATGTTCAGAGGGTATGATAATGTAAAGCAAGCAAGCCAGGCAGAAGCAGATCCACTAAGAGAGATGTGAGATCCCAACATTTTAGAAGACTGCATGGAGAACAGCTGCAAACCCCAGGTGCACACGTGCTTTGTACATGAACACTTGGAGAGGTCCATTGCACATCATCTACCCCAGAAATGCCCACCAGCAGAAGCCAGTTCAGCTTTCCTGCTGATCTAGGTGAGCATCACTCAGCTGAAGCCCAGGGAGACATTAGACTTACAGCAGCAAAAAATCTGGTGTAATCTGTTTTCCCTGTGCTGAGACAATGTCAAAGTGTCATTTTTAAGACAACAGCACTAAGCCAACTGAACTGGCAAGAATTACAATATTCTGCTGTCTGCAACCACCCTTTAGGTGGTACAAAATTTTCCAAGAAATGAGAGAGAGGGAGGGAGATAGGGAAATAAGTAAGATGAACTGGAAAATGCCTCTGGGCTAAGAATTTATGTAATATCAATGTGAAGTGAATATTTACAGCTATATTACTTACAAAATCCTGCCCTCACAGGCAGGATTTATAATGGGAATGCAGATTCCTCTTAATGGTATAGCTCCAACTGGGGGAGTTTAATTACTGCTCTGACATCCACTGCTGCATGCCCAGCCATGCCATCCTCACGGCAGCTTTCTTCATCTGTGCACATTACACTTGGCGTGGGAGGCTCCATTTCCCTGAAGCCTTATGGTTAAGGCAGACACTGCCATAGTGCCTTGGTAGGCTCCTGGCCCAAATCCAGCTGTGGCTGTCTGTACTTCAGCACTGATCCACTGCTCGGGTTCCTTGGTTGCTTATGGGTGTCGTTTGTGTACACAGCGTGATGGGGCTCTAAAGTACTTCATTTATTCTCCCTTTTTGTCTCTGTAGCCAGGGTCTCTTTGGGATTGTGCTTTCTGCTCAATCCAGCATACCAGAGCAGGATACAGCACTGGCTTTGATTGGTGCTTAGAGTTAAGATCCCAAACCTCCGCCAGCTATGGCTCTATCTCTGTTGGTGATGTATGTGAATACATCCAGCTTTTTTTCCCCCTTTCACTCCATTTTTTTTTAGCTCGCAGTCACTGGGTGGTGCCTGAAGCACACGCTCAGTAGAGCAGTGTGAACATATGGGGCACCCATTTGCTTATTCATTTCTCCTGTCAGCCGCATACAGAAAGGGGAGAAGACTTTTCCTCCCTCAGCTGAGCCCTCCTTACCAACTGAATCAAACCCAGCACTATCCCTACTAGTGAGGTTTTCTGTTCTACATTTCTGCTCCTAGGGTATTTTTTTTTTTTTTGCCCATGTGGTACTTTCATGTGAATATCTGATCTCTTTCCCACTTTTTGTTTGTTTGGTTTGGTTTGTTTTTCACAGCTCTGTGGTACCTCCTGATTGTAATAACTGTGTCAATATATTAGCTTTTTGCTTTCCTCTTAGCAAGAAACAGCTTAGTTCTTTGCAGTATCATCTGTCTGGTCCTGGAGAAGCATTTTGTTCCCAAAGATGCTGAGGTTTCCTCCAAAGGTGCCCCATTCCCTGGTCCACACAGATAAGTTGCATGGACCACAGATATTCCCCTAATTCACACTGTGGAAGATGGGAAGAGGAGTTCTCTGACTGAGGTGTAAAGCCATCTCTAAATTTACCATTACACCCAATACTGCCAGTGTTTCGTGCTTACTGAGAAATTCACAGCACAGCTAAACTCATACAGATGGGCAGGCCTTCTGCTCAGCCAGCCACCACCAGGGTGTATGGCAGCATCTAAATACCTGAGAAAGGTCTGGTTCTTCCAGAAAAGCCGAGATTGGAGAAGCCAATTTAGAGCCAGCCTTCCTGCTTGGCTTCTTCAGCAGATTCACACATAGAGGCTGACAAAACTGCTTCTCTGAAGCTAATTCTCTCCAGGCTCCAGGCAGCCTGGAAATGATAGAATTCTCACATTCCTGTGGTAGGTGGAAATAGGTGGTCAGTCCTAGGCTGAGTAGCTCAAATTAACGCTGCATCTCATTCAGCTCTCCACTGCCTGCGCCTCCCAGCACAGTAATGCTGGGTCAGACACGGCTGCTTCACCTCTGCTGGATAATTTCCTGTACTGGGCATCCAGTTGGCACCTCATCAGATTTACATTCTGGTTTCAGAACATCCCAGGGACACACCTCTGAGGAAGCCTGTGTATCTGACTGTCTGTTTTTGTTGTAGGACCTCGGACTGGAAGGAACATTTCTCAATGAAGTGCTCTACAAAAATGCAACTTTCCTCAACTTGGTGGATCCCATCTCCCATGACCTGCTGATGAGCCTTGCTAGAGATCTGCAGTGTCCCAAAAAGGTGAATTCTGCCTCAGCTCAGTAAATACTTTGTGGCACAGCACTGATGCACAGAGCCCTCCTGGGGCGGCTCTTGCTGGGTGCTGCCCTGCAGTCAATCCTCCAAGAGCCAGTCAGTGTGTGCCCTGGGAGCGACAGCATATGGATTGTGGGGCACATTTCTGATGGAAATCAGTTAAAACTACCTCAGAACATGAGTGTAACTGAAGAAGTGGGTGGTTATGTGCACAGAAATTAAGGAATTTAGTTTTGTGCCTATAGTAAACTTAGTGACAGGACAGAGAGCCATAATCACTGGAATCACAGGGGTTCAAAGCAGCTAAGCGCTCATGGGGGCCTCATGGAGCTGCAGAGGAGAGCAGAGATCTCTGCAGGAAAACCACCTCTCTCCTCCTGGGCCCTTTGCCATACGTAACTAGCCCAACCCAGCCTTATTTCCCCCCATAAACTCTCAGATTTCCCAGTAGAGAATGGTGCTGTAGGAATATATTGCCACTCAGGGTTCCAGAAGTAAATGTGTTATGTGCACAGTAACCCTGCATGCTCCAGCACTTTCCTTCAGAGGATGAGGAGAGCAGAGACAGAAAGACAGGGCTGAGTACAAACAAACATCACAGATGTCCCAGTTCCACTGCAACAACCAGCATCTACTTCTGTTACCCTTTGCCACCAGAAACACTTGGATTTGCAATGTAGCCATATGCTCATTAGGTGTGGCAAGTGTCATGTTTGCTTTATAGGAGAGGAATAGAGTGAATTTCTTTATTCAAAGAGAGATATTAAGTACACACAGCTCAGAGCGAGCAGCAGTGCCCCAGGGAATACACTGAATGCTTGGTGTAGATTAGTGGCATTTCTAACCTTGTTCTGCCATCTCCTGAGGCTCACTGATAACAATTAACCAGTCATGTCTCAATAGACAAACTACATTTAGCCAAAGTTTAATCATCATTATTGGGCTGCAGCGCAGCCTGGGGAAAAAAAAAAGCTTTTGAAGTGTGATGTCTGTGTAATTCATACAAGCATCTAAAGGAAGGAGTGGGTTGTAGCAGTAGTATCTCTTTAACCACATTTCACTTGACCTCATCTCCAGGTGCTACACCAGCCCATCTCCAAGCCCGTGCTGTGCAGTGCCTCTCCAGGCAGGCAGCAGGAGTGGATCTCACCCTAATCCAGTATCCATGTGTTTGGCAGATAACACATTACCATTTTTATACACCTGCTTATACCCCCACTCTAGTTTCATGCCTTATGGATGCACTGACACACGTAGCATTACAAAAGAAATTATTTTCCCCATTCCTAAGGAAGATGTTGAGCATCTGAGCAGCCCTGCAAAGCCAACAGAAGTTTAATAAAGTGGTTCTAGAAATTCAGTACCTACAGCACCAACACCCTTCCCAGAACAATGCCAGACCACGTCCTCTCTCTGACCCTGGCTGAGCATCTGGTGGGTGTAACTGCATTACAGGCAAGCAGGCTGAGTGCAATTCCCAGTCTGTCAGTGGAAATTAAATCAGTGAGGACACAGGAAAGAACAGGAGAGTAACTCTCAGTTGTGAGCCAACAGTCGCTCGCAGAGCTTTGTGCCAGCTGCTGTACTGGAGCCTGGTGTGCACGTGCACCCACTTGGAGAGGTTTGTTATTGTAGGTGACAGCGGAGTGCCAGCTGCAGGCCTGCCAGCACACGAGGAGTCTAGAACAGGGCACCTAAGTCAAAGGCATGGGCCGGTCCCCATGGGGTTCCTAGGGAAGCTGGGATGGGGATCAGGGGATGCTCGGCTGAGCATAGGGCTGGGATCCCTCTCCCCTTGGCACAGGAGAACTGCCACATGCTGGCAGTGCATCCCTGGGGAGCTCAGCTGATGCAGGGACTGCTGAGGAAAGTCACAGTGCAGCCGTAGGCCCCCAGTACAGCACTTTAACTGCTTGCAGTAAGGAATAAATCAGTGCATTCCCTGACAGCTTCAGTGGGTGTTTACCTGTCAAATCCCTAAGTGCACATGTTGCACCACAGCTGGAGGCCTGAGGGGTGGGAATGTAGGTGTCTGTCAGCAATTAGAAGACACAATAGAGAAGGTGGAAGTCCCAGCCTTCAGCAGCTGCCATGTGCCATTCTTCTTCACCAGAAGAAGAGATTCTGTTCAAGTCATGGCACTAAAGAACATGTGCAAAAATAACCCAGGAAGGCAGCAACCATCTGGGTGCCTTCTTTTCCTGATGAGTTACTGCAGGGGCAGGAGGGAACTGCTGGCATTGGAAGCTCCCAAACTCAAACCTCCTGGAGCAGAGTGGACTGCAAGGAAGTAAGATGGACTGTGGGGAAGTAGCCAAAGTTCCCTGTCCTGACATCTCCCAACTAAAGCACAGAAGATTGTAGA
>VYZT01019858.1:50337-74050 GCA_013400735.1 Pomatostomus ruficeps | reverse complement strand
GTTCCCAGCTCTGCATCGCACTCCATCCTTGTTTAAAGCTTCCCTGACAGCGGGAAGCACTACCACCGGCTGATCACCCCATTCAGCAGGAACCACTCTGGGGTGGCTGGCAGAGAGGTGAGCAGCCTTCTTACCTCCCACTTCTCTGCCAGCACCTGGAGAAGGCCCTGGGATGGTGCAGATGCTCAGGGAACCCAACTCAGAGCATGTTGGCCACTGACAGCTGCTGGATGGCTGCAGCTTTTCACTACTAGAAACATATTCAGACACCCACACTTGTTCCCTCCTTGACACTTGCTGGCTTTTCTGCCCAGATAAGGAGCAATCCCCACTTCTTTTAAATCCACCCCTCCTCTCCTCATTTTCTTGGAGCAAACCCTGTTCCTGTGACACAGATCACCACTGCTGAAGAAAAGACAGAGAAGTGACTGAGAAAAGAGCTCATGTCAGCCCCATTAGCTTCACAGGAATAAAGACAGGGTTGGATAAAAAGAAAGGCAAAATCAGCAGCATTCTTGAGAATGGCCTTGGGCTTTTCTGATGCTTTTGGTCTTTGATGTGTGTGCCAGCAACTTAAAATCCCCCATGGGAATTGACATTTCCATCATACCTTTCATTCTGACTCAGAGGCAGATTTCCAGGGCATCCTAAGGAATAAAATCCCTAATACCACGATTTCCAGGCCATCTGCCTCTTGTACCTGTAGCCCCACTTTGCCACCGAACCCGAGCACTCCCAATGCTCTCACCGCCAGCACCCCACAGGGCAGGACTGTTTGTGTTGCTTTGAGGGCAGCAACCACAGCCCAGGAAAAGACTGAGGTTTCAGAGCTGAGTGAGTCCTTTTCCACTCAATGACATTTTCCCTATAGGATCCTGCAGAATACTGGAGATGCAGGATATAGATGGCATTTCTGACCTCATCCCTGTCCCCTCCCAAGATAAGGTTGAAGATAAGAAGTTCAGGACTCCACACTCCTGCTTGCAGGCAGAGCAAACCTCTTCTCCAGTTGAACTTCAGGATGAAGAGTCAAACTGGAGGTGTTCCCTGGGGAACGGCCTGGGGACAGCAGAGGACTGCAAACTGCTGCAAACCCATCACTTAGTAACAACAGAGAGGAGGTTTGTGGCCAGAGGAAGAGCTCTGGGTCCAGTGAGCATCCCACACAGAGGGGTCAGGCCCCAAGTATTGGCCAGGTACAGAACATCTGAGCACAAGCAGGGAGAGAGCAAAGAGGCAATGTGCAGTGAGGGGAAATACAGGTCTAAAATGGGTTGCCCTGCGTGGCAACCACACTCAGTTACAATGTGTTACATAAGGCATAAATTAATTTTGATTAAATATTTAACAGCAGAGCTTCCTCTTTTAAGTGTGGAGATGAAATGGTTTGCAGTTTGCAGCAAAAGATGCCTGCAGAGTTGGCATCTGAGGCCACTGTGAGAAATGGGTGTTGTCAGTTGCAGGAAGGCAAGAAATAACTGCTTCATTTGGAGATACCAAGTTTGTTTAGGCAGGCTGTTTTTACATGATCCAAATTCTCCACTTCCCTCTGTCTGCTAGTGGGAGTCTTTTACTATGGTGTCGGACTGCCCTGTTCTCCTCTGAAATGCAATTGCTGATTTCTGGCAGCATGTTAGATGGGTCCAGGAGATAATTAGCAAGCCCAGCCATACAGAGAGCTTGGAGCATCTGCCAGATTTTAATTACATTTGGGCTGTTATGGAGATGTGGTACGGGAGATAGAGAGGACCTGCAATACTGGAGTCGGATCACACACCAGGTGTTTGTCCCCACTGCCAAACCAGGGGCTCCCAAACCAGCAGTACTTACATCCCCAGCTACTCTCACTCAGTGGGACCCACATCCAGCAGGTACAAACCTGAGCCACCTGTGAACTGGTAAAGCAAAAAGGGTAAGATACATTTCTTCAAGCACTGCTCTTGCAGTACACAGGCGAAGTCCATACAGAAATGTGGAAGGAGAAAGCTCATTGCAGGCCCACGGACTCAGTGCAACCGCAGCTGGAGGGAGCAGGAGAAAGCCAGCCCGGGCTCAGTCTGGTTTCTGTACTTGACTAAACTGCTGAAGATGAAGCTGGGAGGCAAATTGCCCTCTGCATCCGTGCCTGTGGGTTCCTTAGAGTGGCTGTATGCCTTGTACAAGGAAGGGTTAGCAGTATCCAAACTGTGCAGTCACCCAAAGAGACTATTTCAGCTGCCCTGGTCATACTCAGACAGTTTTGCCACACTGAAAGGAAGGGGCTCAGTTCCCCTTTCCTGCAAAATCCTGTCTCAGTTTTGCAGCCAACAGTCTGCACCCCACTGGCTCTGCCCTACTTGGGTTGGCTGCCTAACCAAAACAGGAGGATAAGGTCTTACAGATTTACTCTGGGGGTTTTAAAATTAAAAGCTCAAAAACTGGAGGATAAGATTTCTGCAGCAGGGACTAGCATAACTACTGCACAATTTTCAGTCCTTTATATCCTAGAGGGAATTCAGTTTTAGCACCATTTTACAGTTGTATAGATCACTCCCACTTAATGAGCAGAATACATCCTAGAGTGTTGTATAACTCCAGCTTTGCTTTCTCATTAAATTGACGTTTAGTGTGTAAGGAGTAATGGATTAAGAAATGCTCCTTTAGACAGACATAGACCCGTCAGGCTATCAGTGCCACTTCTGCAGCATTTTGACAGATGCAGAACTTTTAGATATTATTAATTCTTGTTTTCAGAAGTCTTGGGCCCTCCTGCCATGCTGAATTCAAGAAAACTGTCACCAGAACAGGGCGGGACCCAGAGGGTGTATTATTTTTTCAGGGCCAGACACACTGGGCTGCAGTTCAGAACGGAGAGGGAGAGGGGTATCAGGTGAAGACAGCTTTTGTCTGGAGAGCTGGATCACAGTCTGGTACTGTGATCAGGAAAATGTGGATTACAGCTCAACTGTCTTGGCAAGGCCACACCAGGGAACCTTAATGTACCTTCCACTTGCATCATCCCCAGAGCTGGCAACTTCAGTGTAACTACTTCCTTTCCTGAGTGCGTGCAAAGGATCAAACCTGAATCCACAAAGCAGGCAGGCAGGCAGTAAACACAGCTTTACAATTGTGACAAAAACCCCCCCCAGATTTTTCACACAGTGGCTGGTTCTGGAAGACCAAAGGCAGTTGTGTGTATGGAATTAAAAACCACATGCATGTGGCCTTTCCATTACAGAAATCTCACGACAGCTTTACTTTGTTCATCTGAGTGAATTTCATCATGGCTAATCCAAAGTGTGTGGAGAGCAGAGTATCCCTTCTGGGCTTATTGCTCTGATTCTGTTATTGATGTGCATTGGCCAGACATTGCAGCATTAGATGCAATTTTAAAATGCAGTGAAAGCACTTGTGTCTAGAGGACTTCAAGGAAACAGCTCTGAAGGGCTTCAGATCTGTTTTTTCCCCTTGAAAACATCACTCAGGGCTATAGCTGACAGTTCTGGCAGATGAGATCCCAGCCTTCACATGGCATGAAGTGAATATTAACTACAGCTTCATGTCAGCCTTATGCAACAGGGTAAATAGGCACCATCATTCCTGCCTTAGTGAGAGGAAGCCAAGTCAGTTAACTAAAGCCACATGGTAATAGTCATATGGAAGTACAGGAACTGCCCCACACAAGGTTTCCAAGAAGCTGCTGCTCACAGGGATGCCAGATGGACAGACAGGAGTTGGTGGGTGAGTTGTGGACAGAGGCAGGAATTGTGCCCTCATCTTACAGTGCAGAGCATCCCAAACGCTACCCCCGAGGAGGGTTCCCAGCAGCATCAAGAGGCCCATACATTTGGAAAGGCTGTCAGGGGTGGCAGAAAGGGTCACCCTGCAGCTGGACAGTGCCCTGTCAGAGTCAGGAGTAAAAAGGCCAAGACTGGCAGGCAGGAGAAGCAGGACCTTTTGACAGAGAGACAATGAGCAAAATAACAGAGGCTGGGTGGCAGATGGTAGTTAAAAGCAATCCGCAGAGACCTTGTGCCTTTGTAACTCTTACTCAGTTGAAGGTGTGACAAGGACATAGGTCAATACATGGTATTTACAGCAAGGAGGCAGCATTATTCCCTTCTTTGCTAGGATAGGCCTAAATATTGAAAGGAAACAACCTGAGGCCTTGGACAGATCAAATGGCAGCAGGAGGAAGGCCAAGGGTTCACAGCTCCCCTGAACACACCTTCAAGGACAAAGTGAAGATGACAGCGGAGGCAGGAGGAGAGAGCTGCATCAACACCTGCAGATTTCCATGTCCCACCCCAGCTACAGAGGGAGCGAGATGGGAGAAAGGCTCCGTTTGCCTTCTCTCCACAGCAGGTCAGAAGAGCTTGGGCACAAGGATGGAGATGTGACTAAGGGACTTCTCATGGAAGTGACCTATTTGTGCACTGCCTCCATCTTCACAGCAGGGCCAGGCCCAGCCTCAGATCAGCTGGGGCTGGCTCAGTCTAGGTCAGTACTTTTGAGGCTCCTTTTTCATGTTGCACTAGAGGCAGCTAAAGCCAGCCCTGCACAGCAGCACCCTGTGCCACTGGGAAGCAAAGCAAGCAGATTATGCTAAGTAGGCAATTAAAAAGCTCAGAATTCATCCCCTAAATCACTGCTGAAAGCAGGGAAGCCATCCAGACATGCCTGAGGTTCCGTGCAAGAAAGAGCAGCTGAGAGATACCTGACTCATGGCTAATTAGCCACTATTGGCAGTGCCTGTTAATGACAGAGGGGATACACAGTAATGGGAATTCCTGGCATCAGGGAAGTTTTTTATTTGGAGGCAAAGTTAATGTAAAAATAAAAGGTGGAGGGGTAGAAAGCTGGTAATTCTCCAGAGAAATAGCCATGAAGTAGTGAGCACTCCTCATTAGCAAAATTCTATCTGACTCTTACTGGCTCTTCCCAGCCTCTCTCCATAGCCTGGAGACAAGGAAATGAGCTGGGACTCCAGGACTTCAATATTCTTGGGCTGAATGAGCTCCTCCAAACCCCACAAGAGGCCAGACACCACTGTGACTGCTACAAGTCCCAAAAGGGCAACACTCAGGAGCTATTACACCCCTTCCCTGCAGCCAGCAAAGAATTTAGCTCATGAGCAAGAAATTGATGGGATTCAGTGCTAATAAAAAAAAAAAAAAAAGTGCTGAGCCTGCAGCCTCATGGACTCAAAGAAGGACCTGGAAGATGGCCTAAGGGTTAGTTCCCTTGGGACAGGTCCTGGAGACAAACAACTAGCAATTAATTTCAAGTCTCCTAATTGTTCCATCTCAAGACAGCTCTGAATTTGGTTACACTAGCTGAGTTCCCAGGAGGCAGGAACAGTGGCGGAGTGTTAGTGAAGAGGAAGATTTTTATCCCAGAGTAAAGCCTGGGGAGGTACAACATAGTGTCACCTCTTTCCCAGCCCACACTTCTCAGGGAGAGGGTTTTGATTCCAGACACCCACAGGGCCCTCCGGCCCCTGCTCTGTCTGAACTGATCCAGGGTGGATCTCCCATAGCCAGGCTCAAAGTGCAGCCTAGGGACTGCTGGTAATGCCTGCTGAAGAGCGGAGTTGGCACCCAGGGAAGGGGTAATTGGCAGTGAGGGTGGAAGGAAGACTGCCTGCTTGCCCATGGGAGAAGGGCCAGACCCCAAGAAGGGAGCTGGGAACAATGCAAAGTAAAACCTTTCACATGAGAAACAAGGAGCTGTACCTCAAAGAGTTCCCATCCATCAGCAGGGCTGGACAAGGGTTGCGAGCAGGGTGCTGATCCCTTTAAAACAGAACTCTGGGCCAGCACCATTGCTCACTGGATGCTGCATCCCCAGGCAGCCAGTAGGGGATGAGCTGCCTATTGCCCTGTTTTTTTTGCTCAAAGTTTCCAAGAATTTCTCACTTGCAGCCTTTTCTCCAGCATCTGAGGGAGTGGGAGTTGTTTCCTCTCCAGGCTTGCTGCAGATAATACAAGTACAGCCTGCTGCCCTGCATCCAGGGTCCAGATCCTTGTTAGATGCAAATCCCCACAATTACAAATGTGCCCCAGAACCAGTGGCAGAAGCATTAGGTTAATCCAGCCCCCAGGGCTCTGCAGCCTCTGTCCACAAGTCCCATGGGCATCAAGAGCCCGTGTTGTTCCTTTGTGTTGTGTCTTACACAAAGGAAAAAAAGACTTCTGCAGCTGAAGCAATCTTAAAGCCTATTTCACATGCAGAAATTAGGGGATAATAGATGACCCATTTCCCTGGAAATAAACCTAGTACCTTCTCAGCTGCTGCACAAGTGACTGAGAACTTGGTGCCCCGTGTATCATGCCCCTCTCCCCCCCAAGAAATAGAGCTTAACAGAGCTCCAACAAAATACCAAGTGTCAAATAATTCAGGGTAAAGCATCTACCCGCATCTTCCTGACCCCTTTCTGACAGCAGACACATTTACCTCTAAAGCAATAAAGAGTGGGCAGCTATTCTATGCCCTGCCCTAGAGATGGGATTTAGACGTGCCTCTTGGAGCTGGACAGAAACACCACGGAGCTGAGGAGGAGGCTGCCAGGGTTCACAGCATGCGTGGGGTGTTGTATCTCATGCTTCAGCACTTACCAGAGAGCTGAGGGCCTGGCTGCAGCACAGGGCTGTGTCCACCAGGATGAGGCTCCTACAGACACATCCCTACAAGAGGCATTTTTATAGGCAAGAGAACAACTTAAACCCAGGAGGAGCCCACAGTCCTGAGACAGGAGGCCCAGAGTCAGCCTGGCAGGTACAGCAATGAGGGCAAAAGGAAGCGGCAAAAGGAAGCAGCAAAAAACACAGGAAAAGAAAGAAAAACAAGCCAGCAAAGAAGGGAGGGCGGGCTCTGGCGCAGGACAGGAGGGTTTAAGCACATTCAGCTAGGAGCAGTCCAGTCTGGAGAATCAATTATGGGAAGATAATTTGTCCGCTTGATTAAAGCCTCCTTGGGGTATTGGCTCATTGCTGGGGAAGGCACCTGCTCTGGTGAGAGCACAATCCGTGACTTATTACTGCAGTCTCCACACAGCAGTCACAGGAGGGGAGGCTTAACAGGCAGAGACAGACGAGCACACTGCTTTTGTCTGTCAGACATTTCCCTTCACTGTCTGCACTCAGAGCCAAGTTGCTCCAAAGGGGACCCCAAGAGCCTTTCAAACTTGCCTACTGTTAAGAAAGCTGCTGCTGCAGATGCAACAGGAAAAACGGCACCTGAATGCTGAGGGCCGGCAGTGGGAGCGGTGCTGGCTCAGACGTGCCCTCCAGTGGTCCCCACTCCAGCCTGGTTCCCATCCCCACTCCAAACTAGGCTTGTGCCCTGGAGCTTTATAGAAAGGAAGTTCTGAGGAGGCTTTGCACAGACTGAGACAAGGCTTGGGAAGGTGCCCCTGTGCTCATGTCTCCTTTCTGTGTCCCCCACCCACCCAGGATCTGCCATGGCTTGACAGCGCTGGGGAAGAGAATTTCCAGGAGCCATAGGCTGCATTTATACCAGACAGGCACTGAAGTAGTTACCAGCTTGTTTCTGTGCTCGTTTATCCTGTATTCCCCACACTCCCAAGAAAGCCTTATTCTAAACCCATACAGGCAGAGAAGGCTGCTTTATCTCTTGTACCAGCCCCTTGTGGATCCAGGGGACAGTTACGCTGTGCACTCAGGTTCACACTCAATTTAATTTCTCCCTGTTTTGCCTGACCCATATGAATGCACACCTTCATTGTGCATTAGACACTCTGTTCTGCTAGAACAAATACTCAGATCAAACACCCAGATAAAATACCTAGCACGGCTAAAAGAGTAACTTTTGCTGTGCTAGGGGAAACCTGAGACTTTTCCAGCTTTGAGGCTGGTCCCTGATAGATTTCACACAAGATGAACCTTCTTTTGTGGTAGACTGTCCTACACCACCGCCAGTGATTGGTGACAAACTATACCAAAACACACACCTTGGTTTTCAAGAGAGTTGAAGAAATACAGCTCCCAGGCAGCCTGGGCTGATCTCAAGCATTCCTTGGATTAGCAGGAAAAGGGAGATCAGCATACACAGTTTACAACCGCTGCTGCAGCAGGTAAAAACGGCACTGCTGCTACAAACAATGTGGTGGATTAATTCTTTACTATCCCATCTCTGGGGCCCAGATAGTGGAGAGATATCGAGCACCATCTTCAAGCCCCTTTGGCGACCTCCCTCCTGTGCTTTCAGACCAATTATAATTCCCCAGTAAATCAGTCTCTGCCATTTGACAGTACAGACAAGCACTGCTCCCCTTACCCCTCCTGTGATCCACTGAGGTGTAGTGTGGGTCATCTGACAGGTAAGTATTTAGTGAGTAATACATTTTACTTACTTTAGGTCTGAATAGAAGTTAATTCATGCTGCTACTATCTCTCTGCCGTGAGAGCTCATTAGTCCTAATGCTTGCAGATACAGTTGCAGCCCTGCACAGTGAACTCCCATGGGAAATACAAGGACACATAGAAATAGCCTGAGCAAAGTCCTGCTAAACCCAGAGCAGGAATTTGTGGGCTTAAGAATTGACAGGGGCGGGCCACAAGGTCTTTCTACCTCATGTTCCTACAAGGAAGTGCAGCTACAGGTTTGTGCCAGTGCTGAATGTGTCCACAAAGCGCTGTTGCCTGCGCTGGTGCACATTTACTCCCTTGCTTATGGGGATTATTAAGGGCCGAAATTCCCAGGATGCCATGAACTGCATATGTAAAGCAAAGCTACAGAGGCAGCGTCACATCCTCTGCACAGCTCCAGCAGAGCCTGTCAATACTGAGGCTTGTAGGGACATTCTCACCTGCCACGGGAGCTCCTGCGGTGCTGTAGCCTCCTCCGAGGAAAGTGAATGTCCCCATGTACCCATTGCTTTCAGGGACTGGCTGTGCCACAGGTGTGCAGGACGCTACAGAGAGCCAGATAGGAAGAGTGGGGACCTTCGAAGTGGTGGTTAATGCTTAACCCACCCTGATCCTCCCAAACTCAGTAAGGCACTTACAAGACCCTCTGAGTATATGACTGGGGGGGTCCTACTAGGGCTCCCACGTCCTTAAGGCAAGATGTGTCTGAAAGAGCAGCAAGGTTAACATAATTTACACTAACAGATTGGGTTCTCCTATGTTGCACCAACACACATTTCTACTCAATTTTGCAATGTATTCCCCAGCAGCTCCTGTAGTCCCACAGTTCCCATTTCTCACAGCACTCTTACAAACCCACAGTCCATCATTAAGCTCCACACCCCACTCCCTTTGCAGACCCAGCAGCCTCACAACACAGCTTTCCTACCTCCTCTTCATTCCCCTGGCCAAGCAGACAATAAAAGAAATGGCTGAAGCCATCCCTTAGCACCCTATGCCCTCCCTGCCTCCTCACAGCTGCAGCAGATCCCAGATGATCTGCTGACCACAGAGACCCAAATAGGCAGCCACTGGTGCTGCTTACTGACTAAGTGGTGCTTGTGAAGGCTGTTAAAGGGACATGCAGTAAATCCATTCCTGGAGCGCAGTTTACCTATGCGTTGTTTTCCTGATAAAACATCCATTTCGCAGACGTTAAAGACTGCTCTCTTCTGCAGCACAGACCTTGGCATTCACCTGGAGAGGCGGCTCACAAACAGCCCCCACACGGTATAAACCAGTGCTCAAGTTTGCTGGCCCTGGTTATTTTTGCTTTCTATGCATGAGCACATGTATGGGCACATACAGACAAACCCTTTGACATCTGCTAGTGGGAGACACTTCAGCAACTTGTGTTTAGCCAGTTGTGGCAAAGTGTAAGTGCTGAGAATACAAAGCAAAGCCCCAGGACAGCCTGCCCTGAGGTATGGTACAAATGCTTGTTTCCCCAGTGAGCTTTATTAACCCTTTGCTCAGCATTCTAGCCAATGTTGCTAATGAGTTCTCCCTGTCCCAAGTGCTCTCTCACTTGGGTGAGATGGATGGGAGTGCCCCCCATAAGGATCTCTCTGTCTCCCCTTCTCCACCATTAGCCTGAAGACCAGCCTGCAGAAGAAGGTGAGCCAGGACTCCATGGATTTGTCAGGGATCCCCCTGAGCATGCGGGATGTCCACCGCATGGCCTACTACCTGCAGAACAATGGGGACCACCTCACCTCAGTGGACCTGAGCTTCACGGAGCTGAACGATGACATGGTGCGCCTGCTGCTGCCCTTCCTCTGGGCACTTCCCAAGCTCACTCACCTGTCCCTCAATGGCAACCGGCTGACGCGGGCGACCATGAAGGAGCTGACTGACACCATGAAAGACATGAACAAGTTCCCTTGCCTGGCCTGGGTTGACCTCGGCAACAACGTGGACGTCTCCTCCATGCCGCAGCCGCTGCTTGTGGGCCTGCGCAAGCGCCTCAGCCAGCAGACCACGCTGCCGACCATCTATGAGGCGCTTGACTGCGACTCTGAGATCGCCGGCGGGCACGAGGGCAGCCAGCCAGAGGATGAAGCAGCCGGAAGCACCCCGCCACGTGCTTTTTCTCAGCAGGGCTGCGAGAGGTGACTGAACAACGGGCCGGCACTGGCACACTGAAGCCACCCCAAGGAGAAGTTTTGAGTACAAACATCAAGCAGAGGGCCAGCCTGACCGGCTTCCCTTGGCTCTTTTCTCTCACCTTCCCTGACATGTCCCCCACACCTGCTGTGAGACAAAAGCCTGTCATCCCCCCACAACGTGCTCCGCTCCCTCCCCTCACTGCCAAACCCATTGCCCACGTTCCAGAGAGGAACCAGTGACTTACAGTGAACCTGGTCCCCAGGCAGGGTCTCACTGGAAGACGGGAAAAGACCTGTCGGAGTCAAGAATATCCTCCAGCAGCCATTGGGTTGAGGGAAAGGGATTGGGGGAAACCTAAAACAGAAACAGGCTTGTAGTTTACTTCCTTTCTTCCTTTTCCTATGCACCTTGGAAACCTTGGGACCTGCAGCCTTGAGTGTGAAAGGAGGTACCCCAAGAGCCTAGTGCTGTGGAGCTTAGTGGAAGGGCTCAGAGGCCAGAGCCGGAGCCCAGCAGTGTGTCTCCCTCTTGTGTCTGGCTCCTTTTGTTTTGTTTTTTTCCTATTGTGTGTTTTGTATGAACGTCTGAACAAAGGGACCTGGTCAGAGACCATTGGATCACATAGGCTGGGGCGGACACATGGCTTGGAACTGCAGCATCAGGACATTTGCTGTGTGACCGGGGTGAGAGGGAGGGGAAGGAGGTATGTGTTGGTGGGAGCATGGGGGATGGGATGAGTTGGGATGGGATGGGAGGAGGGGGGAGGAGAGGGAAGGGGAATGACCTTGTGGATTAGTAGGACTGGCTTCAAAAACGGTGCTTTTGTACTAAAATTACAAGTTCCAAGGTACTACAATTGCAAGTTCCAAGTGAAACTGAGGAAGAGCTTACAGCTCAGCACCTAACTGTGGCACTAGAGGAGCAAGCAGTGAATGTACCAGAGGTGGGCACTTTCCAAACTGAAGAGCAAAGCTCTGGCTCCTCGTGGCACATTGCACACCTTGTGATACAGACACAACGTGAGCAGCTGCATTGCCATTTCCAATGCTGTCCAAAAACCAAGCCACTGATGCAGAATTCCCAGTGTTTTCCACATTGCTCATGCTCTGTGTAAACATAATAAAGAGTTCTCTTGGACATGAGCATGACACACTTCAGAGTCTGAGTATCTGGGTTGTTTGCAGATTGTGGAATACGGACCGGAGCCTTCATGCAGTGCCTGAGGGAGAGGATCAGATACCATTCACATTGGTCAGTGCGGTTCATTCCTTTCCGGAAAGGGAAACACGGGTGTTTATTTGTGGTAGGCTGCCATCCTTCATGTTGCAAGGGGCTGATAAACTGATGGGATTTAGCAGATAAGTCAAGTCCTCTCAATTATCTGTCCCCACAGAAATTCAGAGTAGATGAGTTTTTGAAAGAGTTAAAAGTTAAAGAAATGAGACATATTAAAAAAAAAAACCATAAAAATCTTCACCCTTCTAAATTAACAATGGTAACTTTGCCTTCCTCTGCTGATTGTCTCTGTGAGTCTCAGAGCAACACATATAAGCAACTCTCATATTTGAAAACAACCCAAATCCACATGGAATAGACACACTTTCATGTTCTTTACTAATTTTACATTAGTACAAAGACATTGCAAGATGTAAATTGGTGACATTTTTCAAGTGATCTGCTCCCTTTGGTCCAAGAGTGTGAGGAAACTGGAAGGTATTGGTGTCTCTGATCAACCACCAAAAGCCCCAAATAAAACTAGTTCCCTGAGGAAGAAAGGTGGGATTAGTCACTGTGCTGAGCGTTACAACCTGACACTGCAAATGCTGGACCCAGTCCTATCAGCACTCCAGTCACAGGTGCAGGACCTCATAACCTTCACGTTAACCTGCACAAAGGTCGCCACCTGCTCTCTTCTCACAACTCATTTCTCCCTTCTCAGTGTAGTATCTTAAAGAATCACAAAATCGTTCCAGTTGGAAAAGACCTTGAGGTCATTGAGTCCAAACATTAACTCAGCACTGCAAAGCCAACCTCTAAACCATGTCCCTGAGTGCCACATCTACACCTCTTTCACGTAATTCCTGGGATGGTGACTCAACCACTGCCCTGGGCATCGTGTTCCACGCTTGACAACCCAGTCCTGCTGGCCACGCTATGGCATATACAAGCCAGGATGCCACTGGCCTTTTCCACTGAGCAGCTTTCCAGCTGCTCTTCCCCAAGCCCGGAGTGTCGCTCGGGGTTGTTGAGACCCATGTGCAGAACCCAGCACGTGGCCTTGTTGAACCTCACACGATTGTCCTTGGCCCATCAATCCAGCCTGTCCAAACCCTTCTGCAGAGCCCTCCAGCAGATCAACATTCCTGCCCAACCTGGTGTCATCTGTGAATTTAACTGAGGATACCCTCGAGCCCCTCATCCAGATAATCAATAAAGACATTAAACAGAACCGGCCCCAGTACGGAGCCCTGGGGAACCCCAGTAGTGACCAGCCCCAGCTGGTTGTAACTCCATTCACCACCACTCTCCAGGCTCAGCCCTCGGTTTCCTTCCCTGCTATGAAAGAGATGGTATTAATTTTTTCTTTTCCTTCCAAAATACCTTTCAGCAAAAATGAAAAGCATTTCAAATGTCAGCATTTGCTGCTTAAACTCTTACAGTCTAAGCAGAGCAGCACTCTGCTCTGTGCCAAGAAGAAAACTCGGGCATGAAGCATTTAAATGAAGGCTTGGAGCTGCCTGGTGAGCCAGTGCATATCTAGAAAGAGGGAGCAGTGCTGCTGAACATTTCGTCTTTGGCTCAGAGCACTGTCCCCCTAGGGTTCTGCATCGAGGCATCTTCACAGCTTTTCCATAACAGCAGCAACCCCCGCTGGAATGAGGCAAGACCCTCAGTGTGCAGTGCACCCCTGACACAGCTCTTCCCTGCAGAGCCCCTGGCTCAGCCCCAGCCGGTTTCCAGCCCTGCTCAAAGCTGTGCTTTCAGTCTGAGCTCTGCTACCCAGCAGGACAGGGATGAGACATTCAGCCCCTTGCAGAGGAATTCTCTGCTAATCACTGGTGATGCCACCTGCCAGTTGGCAAGTCCAGGATCTGGAGATAAAGCAGGAAACACACTGGTTCAGCTGAGCAACTGTGGCATCCATGTTTATTCCTCTATATGCACTTCCTTGCTTTGCCACAGAAAGCTCCCCATGGAGAACTGGCTTGTGAATATGTGAAAATGGAAATTATGAAGTTCTGCTACTGCTTCTTGAATGAAGTTTTATGGGCTGCAACTTAGCTGTGCAGAAACAATCCCAGCACACCCAGCTACTCCTTGCTGGCTCCTGATCCCATGGACAAGTGAGGGACTCTGGGGAGCACAGTGCATCCAGCTCCAAAGCTGGGAACTGCTCCTGTGGCCCCCTACAGATGAGGTGCATGCTCAAGGTGCTGACCTGGAGGCCCCAAATCTGCAATTTTCATAAAAGCTTCATTTCACCAACCAGAGAGGATGACACAACCAAAATGAGCCTTTCTTTGCACTGAGTGAGAAAGGTCAGGGCTCTCAAAGGGTATTAAAGGGATGAGCTGCTAATTCAAGTCTCCTCAAAGATACCCAGAGGGACCGGCTTAGTTATGATCCTAAATCAGGGGACACCTGCCCTGCAGTGAACCTGTCTCCTGTCAGGTAACACAGCAGGACTGAATACTCTCCTCAGGAGGTACTTGCTGGCGCAGGGCTGTACTCTCAGGTTCCTAGAGCAGCACTCAGGCTCTCTCCACCATTTTCAGTTTCCCAGCCTCCCTCTCTGTGCAGCCTGCAGATAGTCAGCCTGGGATGGGACCTGTGTCACGTAGCAGGAAGGAAGCTGAAGCTGCAGAGATGGTACCACAGCCCCTTCCCCACCCCGAGCTCCCACCAGGTGATCAGTCTCACCACAGCTCTCGGTGAGACATCTAAGCACACCTTTCATCAGCAGTCTGCTGGAAGGAGAGGTCACCAGGTAAAAAGCATCTCCCTTGAAGATGCTGGTGAGCACTGTCAGCTGGGGCTCTGCTGGGCTCAGGCAGCCGTAGAGAGCTCCAGCAGCACGAGCCTGCAGAGCCCAGCCACACATGTGGAGAGAACACCACAGCTAAAGAGGCCACTGGTGCCAGAGAGAGCAGAGGGAAGAATGAACAGACACTTCCCATTACTCCAACAGAAAAGCACTGGTTCTCTCCCTGCCTAAGAGGACAACACCTTCCTTGCACCTGCATCCTGTATTTTACCTCATCTTCTGACCATAAAACCCAGGTAAGTGTCTTGGCATGCTCCAGGTAGCAATATGCTGAGCACCAAGCTTCCCTCATTTCAGTGACTCTAAGTAAGTGGTAATTATTTTGTTGCAGTAAGGATGCCAAAAGCAGCTGGAAGCAAAGGCTTGTCTAATCTATTTTTAATTTCAAACACTTCAAAACCTGTCAAGGCCCTTCTCTTTTGCACTGCCAAAGCTCTTTTTTCAACTTATAATTCATTTCTCATCAAAAGCACTGGGAAGATAAAGGAGTTTGCACTGTTTGGGCCAGACTGACAAACTCCTTAGTGGATAGCTGATGACAAATATGTCAAAAATATAAATTGTTTCATCTGAAGAAAACAAACAAGAGAAGATTAAACATTGCTTTTAGAGATTTCTCTGCTCCCTACCAGAGGACATGATTCACAGCTTGGAAGAGGCAAAATGCCTCTTACCATGCAAGTCCCTGGCAGTGCAGGTGAGAAGCCTCAGGGGCAGCTGGCTGGAAGCTCTGCCACCCCAGATGAGGAACTTATCCATGAATAAGAGAACCTGTCTTGCAGTTTACTGGTGTTAAACAGGTGCTCTCAAAATAGATGCAGTAGCTGGTTTCAGGCTGCCAAGAGGTAGTTCACAAAACAGGCTGGAACACTGTTAGCTGAGGCCCGTGCTCCAGAAGGCCACAACTGCATCCTGATCCACTTTGAGACACCAAGTACTCAACTGTGAACCTCTGCAGTTCCTCTCAGATCTCCCAGTATCCCAGTTTAGTGATGCTGATTCAAAACCAGAATAGCCACAAAACACAGTAACTACCCAGGAACTCTTCTTCAGCAGAAGAAATCAGAGGAAAGTCAGTTTTTCTTCCATTTACTCTTTTCCCAAAGCCCAGCACTCCCACTGCTGCATCCAAGCTGGCCTCAAAAGCAAGTGAACCACAATGGCACTGACATTTCCTACCAAAGCAGCCATCAAGTTCATTTCTCTTGCATGCAGCGTGTGTCACAAAGGCGGAGGAGGGATACTTCCCTGCTTTCTGATCAGCCAGTTCCTCAGCTGCTGGGAGGAGGGTTATTCCTCCCAGTCCACTTCAGTGTTAATCTGCCCCACATTGGACATAATGATGGGAAGCATTTGAAAAGCTATTAAAAACTACATGTGAAACTCCCCTGAAACACACGGTGTCTCAACAAGCAAAAACATGGCACAAAAATGGGGAAAAGGCCCTTTCCCAGACTAGCAGGGGCAGCTTCCTTTGGGTCTCCATGTCAGACTTCTGAGGAGAACTTTGTTCTTGATCGCCTGAAATCTTTTGGTTTGCAGAGCCAACAGTTTGATGTGTGCACCTTTGTCTGAACTCTGTTGCAACTGAAAAACTGAGCAAGTCACAACCAAACTGCTCATTTTACCAACAGTTCTTTGGGGTTTTAGTTTTCCAGAAACTGCAACGGAAAGAGAACAAAGTGGAGGGCACCAAAGGAACAGATTTGATGTGTTAACCAGATACTCAGAGACAACAGCCCAGAGGGTCTCCAGGTCCCCTTGCCTGGGTCTCAGTCCTGGACTGGCCCATCCCTCAGCTCCAGCATGAATCCCAGTGTTTTACAGGGTCACTGGCAGCCCCCAAAGCTCCTGCTAGCACAGGGTCAGGTGCTCTGGAGCTGGGTGAATTCTTGGCTCTCACAAGCAGAACAGCAGGATGCACACCCAGAGCTCCTTTCCAAGGTATCCAGCTCACCCAGGGGCTGCAGAGCCAGTAAAAGCCAGGCTCCAATGAGGCCACGGAGATAAAGTGAGATCTCCTACATGGACCCTGTCAGCAGCCAGGGGCTTCAGTGCGTCCCATGGTATAAATCCCTGCCTCAGTTTAGGATGAGATTTCATGTATTTGGAGTCAAATTCTGACATGAAAAACCTCTAAGGAGTTCGCTAGAGCTTCATCCCCTCTCTCTATGTCAAATTTGGATCATTAACTGGGAAAAAAAAAGTTGCAGTGAAAAGACAAAACAAAGACAGCCAATGCTAACAAATACCAAAAAAAAGGAAGAAGCAACATTTCCCCTAAGTGCAGCCACTCCTTTTCCCAACCCACAGCACTGCTGCTGCTGTATCCAAACTGCCCTCAAAAGCAAGAGGCGAACAAGACTGCAGGCAAATGACCCACTCCTGTCTGGTTCTGAGGATGCATCTGATGCACCCTTTCATACAGTGCTCTTCAAAGGGGAACAACATTGACTTTTGGCTGAGCTTTGCAAAAAAAGGCTTGTTGTGGAGCTGTTTCAGAGACATGAGACAGAAAGGAGCTCATTTGATCATGAGGCAACAAACAGGAACACCTTTTAATTAGAGAAAAGTAAAGATTTCCACATGCCAGTTCTGTGTCTCAGCTGGGTATGGTGTCAGGGAAAAGAGCCCTATTCACCCTACAGTTTACTCGAGATTTTAGGAGAGTGTAAAGATAACAATAAGCATTCTAAAATGCTTATTGATTATAAGCATTATCACAATATCAGCTTCACCACATGACTGCTGAGGGCCATCAGCTGCACTGCTCCAAAACTCTGCAAGGCTGTGGGCTCCACTCAATCCCTATTAAAATTTTAGGCACCAAGGGACAAAATGGAAGAAGTTTTGCCTCACAAGCAGTGGTTTGCTCTGGAGTAAATGTACCAGCATCTCTCCACTGAGCTGGAATTAGGGCAAACCCCCAACCACACAACAGTTTTTAAGTCCCCAGGCAAGGGAAAATGAAGAACAAATTAAATGCTCACTGCAGGCAGTTCACCAAACAAAAGAACAATAATAGTGTTTTTCTGCAATTCTTTTCATTTCTCCCAGCATAACTACACATCTTCTGGATACAATCTGTTTCTCTGCCAGGGCTTCGGCATTCTCCCCTGAATTAATGATGCTGGAAAATCTCCACTTTTCATGGCCTTCGATAGTCTCTGCTGAGCAGCAGAAGGCTGCACAATACTTGCTTATGCAATGACTGGTCCTGTGCCAGGAATAATAGCCCGTCTACTAGGAACAAGCAACTCACACACAAACTCCAAATACTTTTCTCATTAAACGTCTGAATTAAGTGGCATAAATGCACCCCAAACCTACTACTCATACTGCACACTAATGTCAGCCTCCACAATGAATTAAATAATCCCACACTCTGGTCTGCGAGGAACAGTTACCATGAGCAGGGAAGGGTGGCACTTCCTTATTCACTGCCTCCAAAATACTCTTGACTCTATCAAGAGCTCTTATTACAGGTCTGGGCAACAACTGGACACCTGGAGCAGTCAAAACACAGCATAACCTGGAAAATACTTGCAGACAGGCACTGCTTTGGCTGCTTCAGGCACCAGCACACTGCAGTCATCTGGTAGCTCTCCTGTCCGCAGGTGTGAGCAGGGGGAGAAGCACCCACTCTCTTGCAAAGTGATCTGGCACACACTGATCCATCAGGATTTGCTTCAAGGCTGTTCCAGACCATGCTTTAAATTTGGTGTATCTGTATTTCCTTCTGAAGGAACACTGAAGGCAGGAGGGTCTCATAAAGTTTTATCTAATGTGAGAGGAGGAAGGCAAGGTCTTACTGTCTGAAATCAGTTTGGCTGCAATAAGGTGCAAGTCCAGATCTAAATTTTTGCTTCTGTCAGGATGGAAACATCACGGACAGATGATGGGAGAACTCTTTCCCCGCTTCTGACCCTTGGCTGAGAAACAAACAACAGAATCACTGATACTTTCTTGTAGACCTCTGAATTCCACCCATTGCTACCTTACCAAACCATTGCTCCACTGGGACATCAGCCTTCCACCCTTGCTCACATTTTACTGGCAAAAAAAAAATAGGACACCTCTAATTTAAAGGAAAGCTCACTGTAAAACTCAAGTAGCAAAGAGATACAGACTGGACAGTTAACCTGACCACCAGCACCAGAAATTCACATTTCACACTCCATTCTGCCCTCCTAGAAAAGGTTTTCTGAAGAGCATTGAAAAATGAACTAAAGAAAAGTACAACTTTAGGATCAAATATAAGTTAAACACACCTGGAGAGAAGAACGGCACATGTATGGGATGGAAGCACCTGTTCAGTGAGGAAAGATCCTACAGTTCTGTGCAATTTTTTTCAAGTGATACTTTCTCTAACTCTTCTCTGATGTTGTGCCCTGTTTTCATACCAGAGCACAAGTGTGGTTTTGACCCTGGAAGACTGGGTGAATTTCTACCTGCACCTTTCCATGCACCATTGCACACGGCTACAGTGCAGATTCTCTGTCCCACGAGTACTCCAAAGGCGCCTACCCTGGTGTTATCAAAGGGGCAAGTTTAGAACGAGTCTTTAGGCCAGTGCTCGTCCCTCTCTGTCAAAAGCAGGAAGCTGTGGAGAGCCCTGAACCCACTGAACAGCCTGAGATTTACAAGCCCACACACAAAGTGATGGCAAAGAATGAAATGCTGCTGTGATTAAAAAAGGGTGACAGGTAAGTGCAGATGTTAAAAACAGCTGCATCTCTCCTTAGTATCTGTCATCCCAGAGAAACAGATTGCTTAGGTTACTGAACCGAGGAATCCACACGACCTAAGTGCATATGCCCAATTAGCCAGGTACCAGGGAAACAGGGCATCCATCAGCAGCTGGAATAACCCAGCCATGTAGGAAGCCAGCACTGTGAAAACACTGAAGAAAGAAAATAAGCTGAGTATTTTCATGCTAGAGTTTATAATAACCCTTGAGTTTATGGATTTTATAGCAGAAGTCACATTTCTTGCATTTTCCCTCTCCAGAGGGTTCTGGTTTCTTGAGTTTCATTCTCTCCCCAACAGAGCCATCTAGTGGGTGAGACATCGTCTGTGAGAAGGAAATTTTGATTTTTCCCACTGCAAGTATACACACATCATAGGAATGATCTGCAAAGCAGCCTGTAACAAACTAGCATCCCAGCTACTCCAGTCAGAAATTGCTAGGTGATGTGTGTCTTGGCTGGGACCTAAATTCCTACCAGTGTGAAACTTCAACATTTTTAACACTAAATTCACGGTATCTTTCTGAACAGTTCTTCCTGGACTCAGCCTCAACCTTAAGCCATAGTGCAAAGCTTTTTGTTTGCAAAATCCAGTATCTTTGAAGATGATATGCGTTAGACATGTTTTAGACTTCAAACTTCTTAAAGCAGATACAGAGTTTGTTCCATCAAACCTGAGGAGGGCTACTGTTTCTCTCCAAAATTCAGGGTTGTCCCCTGCCCTTGGTGCTGCTGAACGCCACATGCACTGCTCCTGAGAGAACAGCAGCTTAGTATCGCTCAAGGAGGAGGACCAGGGACTTTAAAAGAGGTGAGACAGTCACCATTAGTAGAAATGGTCCCTGTTTGTAAGGACTGCCGTCTTTTGGACACGTTCCTCAGGAGCGGGGTAAGACGACACTACAACGCTTTTATAGTTAAGTGCAAGTATCCATTAAACACAATTCTAAGGAGGTTTCATTGCAAAGATGTAGGGTCACTACTACCCAGAAGAACATGCAGCGGGGTTTTCCCTAGTGATGCGAGACCAACACAGCTTTATTTACACACAATTCAACAAGTTAATACATTAGTCCAACTTTCCTGTCTGCACACAAGGGAGAGTCTTCACAGCATCCAAGCAGAAGAGCAAGACCAGTTCTTTTCTGTGTGTACAGACTGGTAATCGACTGTATGCAAATATGTGATTAGGTACAGAAGGGTTACATTTAAACATTTCAACCATTTAAGTCAGTAAAAACAACCGTGCTACACTTTAAGCAAAATAAACTGAAGTTACAACTACATTTGGCTTCTTGCAGATCAGCCTACCTATACTCATGTGTACAGATAGGCTGATCTGTGTATAGACAATAAGATCAAAAGCTGAAGTTGATCATGAGTTTTGTTTAAAACATTAGCATTTGTATTGAGTTGTGTTTAATGGAAAGCTATTTATAAGACTTTCCTCATACACCTGCACTGCCTTTCAAATCTACAAAACATTTCAAATTTATCCTGGAAAATCCCTATTTTATGTTTTGTTGCCTTTTCCCAGATGCAGGGAAAAACTGCTAAGAAAGTCAGAATAGATTTTTTCACTGCAAATATGGATTCAGGCTATCAAAGTTGTGTGCTCCTAATGAAAAATTCTCCCCATATCCAAAGAGAAAAATAAATGCAAGAATACAAGTTCAATATACAGATCTGAAGATGGACCTCTAGCTATTGTAGGTGCATATAAAGCAAACGAACGCAGTGCTCTGCTTCTCAGGAAGCTTCCTCTGTTTTGCTGTATTTTCCATAAATGCAGCTGCTAGTAAGACTTTATAATGTATGATTTAAAATTCTTCATTAAGAATGCCTTCTAATTCTTTAGAGAATAAACGAGAGCAGAACAAAACAAGAAAATGGAAACATAATGATCTTTAAAAACCAATGCATCACACGAGTGGTCAAACCTAGATATGCTAAAGTCCACTATTTTCCAGACAAAGTTGACTTGAGTTTGAAATCAACCTAGAGTGTTTGCCCAAGAATTGTCCTGTCAGGTAAGAGCAGACGAGTTTTTGTCAGAAACATTTATTAAACAAAACCAATACCAATGCACACAGAGTCAAGTTAACACCCCTAATAAAAAAAGCAATTCAGCCAAGACCAAAATTATCTTCGCTTCTGGAAGATGTTGCCACGGCCCATACCACGGCCTCTTCCTCTTGCAGCCACTGAAGAAAGAAAACATCAGGGATGACATGAATTTGACATACCTGCACATTTATCTCAACAACTGACAAGCAAAACATCAACAACACTCAAGGTCTCTTGCTCAGAAGCAAGGAAATGCTCAGAAAGTGATGTGAGAGCAAGCAGCTTTCTGTGAGCAGAACCAGAACCTAATGGTCCCACAGTCTGGCTCCTCAGTACAGCTGCAGTAAATATTCACACATCTCATGTTCCTTCTGACACACAAATCTGTGTCACCCAAGAGATTTGAAACCCCACACTCTCGCAAGGTTTTGCAACGCTACTCAGTAAATTACTCCCCCACATAAACATTACTGCACGCTGAAGGTAACCCTAACTTTGAGGCACATGACTGTTACTCAACTACCGAGTAACCAGATCGATCCCCCTAACAAAGGCACAAATGAGAGTGAACTACAGAAAAGCTAATAATTACAGCTTCCCAGTAGTTTAGGTACCATCTTTGTAACTAAAGTTGTTTTCCTACAAAAGCTTAACAAGAACACCTGAACCCTTCCCTCAGTATTCCAAACAGCCGGTGACCACAATTGCTGGAAAACAGAACTCGTAAGTTTAACAGAAAAGCTCTGTTTAACAAGACTCTTCTCTGCCTCTAAATCATTGTAGCATCAGTATTACACACTCAGGTATTTGGGACAATTTGAGTCTTGACTCACACCATAAGATGGAGCATACAGAAAAACACTCTATGAACCAGTAATCTTTTCACTTCTTACTGCCTCATCTCCTCAGCGACAGAGATGAGTTTCCCAGTTCTACAGAAAAATCAGGGGAGGGACCATAAACAAACTGTACATACCTTGAGCTTTGAGAATGGCTGCTTTCCCTCGCCCAGCTCCAGAACCCTGGTTTTTATTCTTCATGCTCTTTAGCATAGGAGCATTCTTCAGCATATCTGGTAAGATGAGAAACCGTATCTTGCTGCCCCTGATGTACACCTGCTCGAGCTGTGCCACCCGTCCATCTCTGTATGTCACTGTTATGTTGGACATCTGGAAGGCAAAAATCAGTCAGTGCCTGGACAGGCCTCAGCTGTGACACAAGGCATCACGACCATTTAAACATACTCCATACCTGTTGCCCAGGACTTTTGCTTTCTCCCCAGTTTACAAATTAGCTTTGTCAGCTTCATTATTTTTGTTTTCTGATACGCAAACAGTTTTAATAAAGCTGTTCTAGTACTAACTATTAGAAAAGCATTCTGATTTCAATGATCACTTGCTTGAAGTCAAAATTAGGCCCTCATGGAATGACTAAAGTAATGCGCATTAAATAAGTTTCAGTTTCTTAAATCAAGGGGTTTTTATTCTTATATTCAAGGGTTTTAAATAAAGAACTCTGGAAAAACACTGTTCACAGGACAGAACCTTAAAATCCCTGATCTTACTGACAGGGATGCCAATCCTACTCAGAAACTGGAAATAAGCTCTGGCCTCTGGAGCACTCTGTCATGCTGAATTCACTTCACCATGGTAAGAAGCAGCAGCAGTTTTCTTTATCCCAAGACTAAAAGCAACAGTCTTTTAGTCAAACTTCCGGCCTTCCCAGGCCCAGATCAGCCAACCTTCCCTCCATCCTCGTGGAGCAAAAGATACCTGACAATTCATGTTGTCTTCAGCTTCGATAAGTTTGCCCCGATAAACTTCTCCCGTATTGGTCTCACATGTCACAATGTGGCCCTCGGCCTCGTGCAGGACCTTGATCGGCACTCCAATCGACATGGCCGCTGTGCTCTGGCTCTACACCTGAGGCAAACGGAAAACAAAAGCTGTTCCTACAAAGAAACACGCAGAATAAGCTCCACCTACACAATCCATCATCTTTTCCATTAGTGTAAAGCATCAATTTTCTCACATTTAAAAACAACACACACTTTGACTATGCATCAATAACACTTCTCTAGAGACGTGACCATGGAAAGACTTTAAATATCAACAGCCAGCGTTATTCAGGTCTTTTCTAGGAAATTCACTTTTGAATGCCACATCACAAACCACTCGTACCTCCACGGGAAGAGCCCCAGGTGCATCCCAAGGCGGTACAGCCCCTGCGAGCCCCGCGGGCAGCACGGCCGCGCTCGGGGGCCGCAGCACCGGGCCCTGCCGTGAGGGAGCGGGGGCCGCCCCAGCCCTCCCGCACACCGCCGCTCCGACCCGGCC
>VYZT01019858.1:0-49988 GCA_013400735.1 Pomatostomus ruficeps | reverse complement strand
CCCGCGGGGCTCTGCTCGGGCCGGCGGGGCCTCCGCGGGCGGGAGGGCGGAACGGGCCAGGGAGGGGGCCCGGCCGGCGGCCTCTCCGTCCGCCCGAGCCGCGGAGCTGCGGGTCGGGCTGGACGGCCAAGAAATCTTGTTACGGCTCTCTGGAGCTCTCACGTAGAAAACACGAACCCCCTGGTTAATGTGGGACGTGATAGAGGCTCTGGCTGTTAACAAAAAGGGGACAGCTTCATAACACGCCAAGAAAAAATGATGATAAAATACTTAAGAGGTCCTGATTTGAGGACAAGTGGGAATTGGATTTTTTTGTTTTATTTTTTGTTACGATACTTGAGAGCCCCTTAAGCTAGATGAATTTAAAAGACTGAATATATCAACTGGTGTGCCACTCTTCAAAGTCGTGATTAAACAAGGGGCACAACTAGGAAAAACATAACATTATCTAAAAAGTTCTATAATTAATATTACATCAAAACTAGATGGGTCTACGTGATGTCAAATGCATTTTTATTCCTATCATAAAATGTAAATGACCTTGTTAACAAAACTTCTCAAAGGCCTTTTCTAGATCAAAGGTTATTGAGAAAAGCCCTTTGTGATTAACTCACTTTGGTTAATGCTGAAGTAGCAATGACGGGCACAACTCTTCAACTCCTGCCGGTGGTGAGGGTGTTCCTGAAACTGAAACCACCACATTGCCAACTCCATAAAAATAAAAACTGAGGCAGAGGATGGAGCTTGTATTTTGGGACTTTTTGGTAGAGATTATTAATTTTCCCTCTCTATTGAAGTTTTGACTGAGTTAATACACAAGGACAACTGGTGCCACTTCTGAGTTTTAACTTGTGAGTTTTGTTAAAATACTGTAAATTACCATCCCTGAGAAAAAAAAAAATATATCTATATAGAAAAGGCTTAAATCTGTGGGGCTTCTAAGAGATTTCTGTTTAGAGGTCTTAGTCTGTTTTCTCCCAGTTTGGTTTAACTCCTCTTGTGGCAGAGAAGCACATTCAGACACAAGAGAAAGGATGAATACCTGTGTCTTACCTGCTGTTATCCGGGAGATAAAGCTTCAGTTGAGGGTTGGTGGGTACATCACTCCACCAAAAAAAATAAAAATAAAAAGAAACTGCCAAGGGAAAATGGGGTAGAAAGGCAGTGATCTAGGTATGGAACAATAAAGGAGTATGAGATTAAACCAAATGCTTACCTGTACAGAAATATTAAATGCAGGTTTCCCTAAGAAAGAAAAAAATCCACCTGCCAATCAGACAAAAACATGTTCCTAAGTTTCCATGGTTGTAGTGCCGAGGACAAGCTGACTTTTAGTGGCATGAAGAAACATTCCTGTGTGGATTGACATCATTCGTGTTCTGTTCACACAGTTGACTGCATCCAGCTGAAAGTGCCAGTGATTCAGCAGCTGTACCACTGGGACTGTGGGCTGGCCTGCTCCAGGATGGTGCTTCAGTAAGTGGCTCTCTTAGTGTGGGAAATCCCATTCCACGGGGAGGGACAGTGGGAAGCAAATCCCAGGGAGATCTGTTGAAGCAGCCGTGAGTTTAGTCTTAGGAGAACAGCAGTTTTTGAGGTACCCTTGGATAGTGACTGCTGCTTGAGCCTGGCCCAGCTCTCCAGCAGGAGCGAGGGAAAATATAAACTGAACTTCGGACCCTTTTGAGTAATTGATTAATTAGACAGATGCAGAATACCTAATCAGCTCTATGAACTTTGCAGGCTGGCATGCGTAAGCGCATAGAAAGTGTTGCCTCTTTCCTGTAGTTATAATTCAGAATTGATGGTTAGCTGTGACTCAGCCATTCCTTTCCCTATTTTCAAGTGATGGGTAGGTGTATCCCAGTTTATGAGTGTGTGCTGTACCCGTACTACCTCTGTCCTGCTGAGCCCCCAACCTGTGGGATGAGTGTTTGTGTTCCAGGAGTAGTTTCAGCTTCAAAACTATGTTGCCCTTTGGGGTTTTTTTTTTGGTTTTACTTTTTTTTGAACTAGTAGCTGTCCTGCTGAACTCCTCTTTCCTTCCACAGAGGAACATGAGCTTAGGTGCAGGAGAAATACCTATTTAGATGTCCACTTAGTAGATATGAAGCAGAAGATTTTCATTTCTCTCCATCCCTTCTGCCAAGACGTTAGTCCATGTGCTGGTAATTTCCCATCTTGACTACTGTAACCTCTATTCCCTTTACCTCTTTGCCACTCCAGTCTGCCCAAAACTCAGCTTCCAAGATTAATCTTCTAACCCTGCTGATCTGACCTTTTCTGCCCTGCATCCTCAATTCCAGTCCCTTTTTATTTTTTATCATTTACTTCCATTTGTTTTCTTACTTTCAGAACTCCCTGTAATTGCCTTGCCCCACCCCTTTGCAACCTGTCCCAAGCTTCCTCCTGACTTCGTCTCCCCTTTCTTCCTTTTGTGTCATCAGTGCCTAAGACAAGCTTCCTTTGAATATTTACTGAATTCCTTTATGGCTCCTCCTTTTGAAGTCTTATCTATTGTGTGAAGGAAGTTTTAGTCTTTTTTTTCTGTGTTAGTTCTAATACACTTGTACATTTACCCTGTAAACCCTTCAGGACAGAGTTCTATACCAGCTTGCCTCTGGTACAACACCTGTACACTTCTAGCACTCTAAAACAGTCAAGACACCACACATTTACAATTTTAAAAAGTCAGCAGTAAATCCAGTTAAATATTCCCTACTCCCTTCCCTTAAATTTCTATCTCCTTTGTGGGTTGGTTTGGGGGTTTTTTTTGGTTATTTCTCAGCCAAGCCCATTATTTCAGTTTTTTGTGCTGTGATGTAGAGGCTTGGGCTACAAGACACATTTTGCTTCTCCTAAGAGCTGTGTTTCCCTTCCCCTGCCTTTCCTGATACCATAGGTACCTGAATCATTTGGACAATGATGAGTTTCAGAAAGCCATCCAGGAGCTCCAGTTAACAAAGAGTATCTGGACTATTGACCTGGCCTACCTAATGCGACACTTCGGAGTTAAGCATAAATTTTGCACCCAGACACTCGGCGTGGACAAGGGCTACAAAAATCAGGTTAGTATTCTCATCTACGGGGGGAGAGCAGGCAGCTTTAAAAGCCTCAAGTATCATGCTATAAAAGTTCGGCTGTGTTACTAACAGTCAACCACAGTTAATTTAACCTACTGCCAAAACTGGCACAAATCTGTTCCAAAGGCAGTATGATCCCACGTTATTTTACATCTGTGATTCCATCTTTTGAATTTTGAAAAAGTTTGCATGTAGTGCTCATGAAAGGTTCCAACCTATTTGACAGCCTTGGAGACTGAAGCCCTGTATTTATCTACAGAACAGGTACAGCCTGGGCAGCAGCAGTGTTTAGCTTCCACACTTTCCCCACCACCGTGCCTCAGCCTTGACCTGGAAGATGCACCTCTAGAGGTGAGAGGGGAACTCAGCCTCCCATCCACTGAGAGCTTGGCCTCTCCAGGACTGCCAGCAAAGGCCAAGGAGAGCCTGTAGCAGCGGTGGCTTTAATGCAAGCTCCTGCCCAGTTTCCCCTGGGAAACCAGACGGGCTTCTCTCATGTAGGCAGCTGAACAGCCACTGGATAGAAACTGCAACAATAACTGACCAGGAGTGAATTTAATTTGTAATTCAGAGTAGAAATCCTTGTCCTGCTTCCAGTGAACTAAGGGAGAGATCTTTTATCCCATAGCCAGATCTCCAACTTATGCAGGCCCTTGCTAGCAGGCTCTTAAGTGGAGGATTACTCAAGGTAAACACCATTCCAGTTCAGATCTTCTGTTATTTCCACAGTCATTTTACAGGAAGCACTTTGACACAGAAGAGAATCGAGTGAATCAGCTCTTTGCACAAGCCAAAGACTGCAAGGTGCTGGTGGAGAAATGGTAAGCTTACTGTTTTCTTTCTCTCTGGAGATTAGGTTGGCCTCTGCATTTCTTGGAGGCACCAAGCTAAACTGCTGAAAGAGACTTGAAATCAAGCCCTAAGCCTTTTTTTGCCAATTAGTGTCTTTCTACTATAGCTGTCTCAAGAAACCCCCGTGCACATCACGAGCTAGTAATGAAGTTTGAAGAAAAATTAGTCATGATGCAAAATAAGTGATATGAAAATTCTGACAGGAGCTGACTATTGATGTTTTGAATTTGGTTTTTCATTTCACTTAAGCAGTAGGGAGTTTCTACAGTACGCTGCTTGGCCGTTGTTGGAACTAAGGAGAATGCAGTGTGGGTACGGAACTCATTCCAGAGCCATGCAAACATTATGGATCTCTGTTTCCAGGCAAACATGCAAAGTACAAGTTAGCATAAGAGCTTTTGCCAAGGGGACCATAAAATAAGGAACTCCGTGAAAGAACTGCAAACATGGAAGAAATAGAAAAGCTGCAGAATTGTTTTACAACCAGCAGTGAAATTCTACTGGGAAATGACTATGCATCTAACCTGAGTGGCATTCCTTTTTATAGGGAAGCTGGATTTGGATCCCTATTGTTGAAGTGGGGTAAATGATTAGGGGTAAGCAACGAAGAGAGGATATGGGGCAGCCACAGCAGCATTTGAATGCTGGAGTGTAACTTCTATTTAGCAGAATCAAGTGTCCTTTCTAAAACACATGGAGTCACTGTCATTCTAACTGCAGCTGTGACAGAACAGAAGGGACACTTCCTCCCTCATGCTTTTGCGGTCTTAAGATTGTGGCCTTGATCAATGCAGGGACAGAGGGCATATCTACCTGTGCAATACTGAGGCTGGGGCATCAGAGTGAGGAAATGACACTGGAAAAGATTAAATAGAAAGCACATGAGTTTAGTCAGGTGGTTCAGACAGCACAGACTTCTGGAACAGATCCAAGTGATGAGTTTCTCATGCATATGGAACACACCATCTGCCTCAGTGAAGGATGGCTTTTAACAGATGAGGTTGTAGGTTATGTTTGGTGGATACTTTCTGTAGGAGGTACTGTAGAAAGCCTCAAGAGTATCAGGTGATTCAAATCTGCGTCTGGGAGAAATACAGTCCTGTGTGACACAGGCAAATTCGGGCACATCTTAATTTGGTTAGTGGTTATAGACTATTTAACCACTCAGTTGATAAAGATTAGGTGTTTCAGAGATAAGCTTTTCTAACAGCAAGAGAGAACACTTCACTTAAAATTTTCTCACAACAGAAGTCCCTCAAGTTACTGAGTTGTCAGCTCCTTGAATTCTCTTCTCTGGGGCATCTGATAAAAACGTCATCTCAGAATGTGTTACTGCAGACTCCAGAGCCGTTGCTCTGCACTTCAGCAGGAGCAATGAAATGAAAAGGCCTTGAATGCTACAGGTTCTGTTAGGCGTTGTCCATAGCAAAGCCTGCAGGGTTTAACAGCAAAAAGCTGTACATGTGATATAAAGTAACTGTGTCAGCTGCACTGTCCACCATCACGCACTTCTTTTACACCAGTCTCTTTCCTAAACTTGTCAATAAGCATGCCTGTTCTTTTCCTTGCAGCACAGTAACTGTTCAAGACATCCAGAATCACCTGTCCCAGGGTCACGTAGCCATCGTCCTTGTGAACGCAGTCCTGCTGCTGTGTGATCTTTGCTCAAGTCCTGTCAAATACTGCTGCTTCCTTCCCATTGGACAGAAGTGCTTCTGCAGGAGCCCGGACTACCAGGGCCATTTCATTGTGTTATGTGGCTACAACAAAGCCTCAGGGAGTATTTACTACAACAACCCTGCTTATGCTGACCGTGAGTAGCTTGTCCCTTTTGGATGGATTCTCAGCCAATGCATTGCTAATAAATAACACAGAGCCACAGCTGGACGTCCCCTCACAGTGCACAGGCATTTCAAGCATCACTACCCAATTAGTCAGAAGGGGTTTTGCCCCATTAATTACATCAGTGCCACGTTTTGTGGTGTGATTGAGTTGAAGCATTCAGCCAGGCATTCGAGCAAATGGCTTGTCTGGCTTTCAGATGGGTTAGTGAGAGATGCTGAACTGTCTCTGTGCAGAATGTAACAGAAGGGCCGACTTAGTACCTATTTGCAGCACTACTTCAGTGAGCTCTTTAAGGTGAAAAAATCTACCCGAGTAAAGCTGTAACCTAAGCTGCTGGGTCTAGTCTCTATACTGGTTGTGTTTGTGGCATTTGTTACATCCAGTGTAAAATCCTTTCACCAGCAAATCCTTCAGAATGTTTTGTACCATTTTGTTCCTTCTTACCAGGAACATGCTGCACCAGCATCAGTAACTTCGAGGAAGCCAGGACAAGTTACGGCACTGATGAAGATATTCTGTTCATCTACACGGACAGCTGACATCCACAGAGGACACTCCTGCTCCTTCCTGCCCAGCCTGCACGGCAGCTGGCTGCTCGTCTCAGGACTCCCCTGCACACACCTCGCTCCTGACCTGCAGCGGGACCTTCAACAAGGAAGGCTTTATAGACATTGACAGGACTATACTGCAATGCTGTCTTTACCTTTTATTTTTTTTCTGATGATTTATCTGATTTTGCAATGTCCGTCTCTGGTTTTTTTTGTTTGTTTTTGGGTTTTTTTCCTAATTTTCAACATTGCACATTTGACAGCAGTTCTAAAATACAGGCCCAGAGCCTTTCAGATTATTTTCAAATTAAACACATAAGAAAAAACCACCAAATTTATGAACTTTAACACTTGGTAATATTTGCATAGGTTTGGGTAAACAAAGGGAAAAAATAGAAAATACCTGTTTCTCTCTCTGTCGAAGCATCAAGGGCTGCTCTTCATCCAAAATCTATGGATTTGAAGTTCAGCAGAGTATTGTAAAAGGAAAAAATATTAACTTAAACCACTTTTAAATAACAAAAAAAAAAAAGCCTTTCTGGCTCATCAGTACTGTCTGCAATGTAGGAGAAACATCCCATGTACCAAAAACAGAGATTTAGCATTTATGCAACTGCAATACCAGAACTGCTCCCTTGCACTACAAACTCAATCTCTTTTGGCTAAATCCTCTTGGATGACTGCTCAGAGCTCCATATTGCTCCAAAAGTTTAAGTGGAAAGATTTTATTTGCACTTGGAAGTCTTTATTGCTCTTTGCAAAAAAGCTCTGAATGTCATGCCACCCACATGTGCCAGTTTCTGCAGAATCTGTTCTAAATATGAACCTTCTCAATATTTAAACTTATTAAGCAAATGCAGAAAATTATCATCCACACTAATGGTATATATTTGTGTGTAAAGTGTAAATATCTGACAGCATCTACTGCATTGCACCTAAAATGCTGAATCATAATTTGAGCCGAATTTTGCTGTTGGTTTTGCTGTTAGTTCAGTGACCTAAGAAGAGCTAAAATCAATTAAGAAAAGAGGAAATACAAACACCTCTGCTACAAGTAAGAAGGCAGGAACTTAGATTTTTCTAGCTCTTATACTACAGCTGTATTTGGATGAAGTTGTTGCTGTATTGAGACATTACGTGAAACTGGTCGCAGCCCATTCATAGCCCTTTCCTCTGTTACCTGAGGAGCACTCTGAAGTGTAAGAAAAAGGCACTAATTTCAGCTTCATCCATCATAATGTCCTGTTAAGTCTCAATCTTCAGTCCTGCCTATATGAAAGTAAGTAGGAAAAGCAGCACTGATGTCAAACTAGGAAAAGTTGCACTTAGGACAGAGATCCCACACCTCTGGCATGGTTTTAGGAAAAGAACTGCTCAAGTTCTGGAACTGTGTAGAATAACAGTAAAAGGATATTGTCATTTACTGGTGGATAAAATAAATAGGAATCTACTTTCAGCATAGAAAGTTTTTACCAAGATAAACATTTTCTTTTATCAGTTGTTGACTAATTGAAAAGTATACAGTGTTCACTAAGTACTTAGTAGAATCAAGAGCGCTGCTTTGTACAAAGGCAAAAAACAGTAACAGACATCTAAAATGCAGTAACCCTTAAAAAATTCCAAACAAAAGTACATGACAGGAAATTCTGTGTGTCAAATTTTGCATAGCATTGGTGAAGTTTAAATACATTCTGGCACTGATGAGTAGCAGGTAGGATGTGATTTGTGTAGAACTGGTACATCAGTGCCACCAGCAGAATCCCTCCAGAAAAAGGTACAAAACCTATTGTAGATAATGCCTTTCAACTCCTCCAAAGTAAGTAAACAGAAGACTACTGATCTGGGAATTTTTATGTCCAGGGCCAAAATTGTGATGTTTGATTTAGAGAGACTGTATTAGCTCTGTTAGTGATTAACAGGTATGTAAGCTACAGGATGTTAGAGTACTTCCTGAACCCATATTTTCAGGTAGGTAGTTCATTCAATACCATTAAACTGCCACAGGATTTATCTTAGAGCAGGCTTAATTAGTTAAATAAAAAAAATTCTTACAAATGGCTTGTAATTGACACTTAGCATTTACTGTTTCTGTTACCAAAAGTGAATCCTGAGCTTATAGAGAACATGAAATAAGGGCAAGCTAAGTGTTCTGAAGAGCACAGACAGTGTAACAATATTGACTGGTGAGTGTGGTACCCAGGGGTTAAATGCTTCAACAAAAGTGAAAGATAAAGCTGTCTAAGAAGGAGAGGTCCTCTATTGCAACAGGATCTTGCACAGCTGCCAAATGGAAGACAGCTCTGAGAGATGAAAACACAAGAAGAAGCAAAAGGCAAGTGAAAAGACTGAGTGTATGACACATATTCAGCTGAAAAAGCAGCTTACTGCACAGGCATTCAGAACATCTGCGTTTTCTGAAACTTTGTTTCCCATTACAAGACTGTCTATCAAAACACTCATTCTGAAAATGTTCTGTTGCTTTGTTTCTGTCAGGATGTCAATAGCAAAGGAAGGGGATTTTAAATGCAGGGATTTTATACATAAATATATTTTTATTTGTAATTAAGCCATTCTCAATAAAGGTTAAACTCACAGATAACCCTGTAGCATAATGTAGTAAGTGCATTTATTAAACTTATTAGGAAAAATGCTTTTGAAAATCTGAAACTGTAATGTGGAAAAACAAAAACAAGAGTTCAGATATTTACTGCAGCTATAAATTCATAGTTGCTGGGCTGTAAATTGTATTCAGTCTGCATTGCCTGAACACCTATTGCCGTCACCCAAATCATATGAAGGAAAATTTCAGAATATAGTGTTGCCTAAGAATAGCAGATGTATCATTATTACCTTTATTCCACAGCTGGTCTGTGTACTCTGCAACCACCATGTATCCTACTGGAGTGCAGCCCCAGGGACGGAGTTTTCCTTACTCATCCTGAGCTTCCTCTTCCCAGGGAAAAGCATGCAACTGCCCCAGCCTTGCCTGTGCATTAGCCAGGGTCTGTATTCCTGCTTCCATCAGGGCACTGAGCTTCAGAAGATACCAAAGCATCTCTGAGCACCACTTCTGCATCTTGAAGGGGCCCATCAAACACATTTATCCAGCCGTGGTTGTGTAAAAGGCAACAGAACCAAACTAGTCCTGCTTTACAGCACCCACAGATCTTCAAACAACAGGGATGTCTGGGACATTACTCAGCTATTGCAGAACTGCATCAAGTAGTTCATAAGCAGAAAAAGCACAAAAACACCTCTGATGAAAACAACTCATGCCTCCTTTCTCCCTAAATTATGCATTTGGGCAGAGGGTAAAAACTGGAAAGCAGAAATAAACAGATGTACAAGGCAAAGCTTAGATAAAAATTTTCATGTCCTCCGAACTCATCCTCTCTATCAACTGTATCACAGTACACTGGATGTGTTTCTAGCAAGGAACAAAACTTTGGACTCATTAGTGTAAATAAAAAACACTCAAGAAGCCATTTTCAATTATTTTATGTAACACAGTTTTGGATCCTATTATTAAAAGTTGCTTACATGAAATTAAAACTAACAATATTAAAACAGCAACCCGTGATTCACAGTAAAGTTATCATCCAACAGTAACTTCGAATTTGTCTTGTAACATTTGAGTGGGATGAGATCCTCCCTCTTACTCTTTGATGATATTGGGTATAAAGTAAGGCTGGATGGCTTCAGCAAGCTTTTCTGCATACATTTCATATCTACCAGTCATCTGGAAAGGAAAAATCAAAGCTTCAGTTCTTTCAGTGAGCTACAAAATTACTTCAGTAGAAAATATTTATATCCTCTGGTTGGTTTTTTCTATGATAATATATGATTTAATTGTCCCAGACAGCAAAACCATAATTCACTCAAAATTCAAGATCTCCAGTGCCTTAGCACAAACTATTTTTTATAGAAGAACTCATATTGAGTAGCCTAGGACTGTATTTCAATCCAAAAAAGAAGTGTATTTCCACCCTAAAAAGTCAAGCTTTTAAGTTAACACCTTCCTGTTTTGCAGCTCTCCTTCAGTGACAGTCATGTCTGCTGACTTACGGCTATTCTGGTTATTCTGGGTAACTGAAAGTTGAATGTGAAAGGTGGATTTGATTTCTTATGCATCAACAGTTTTTTAAGTTATGTCAGTGAGGGCAAAGGAGTCTCTCTGTAATTAGGGCTTCATGTCACGCCCTTGACAACCAAGGAACCCTGCTGCCAGCAGTAACTTTGCACATATGCCACTGACATTGTTTGGGTTACTCTTACTTCACCCTTTAATAATACCAAATATCAATGGTTTGGGCAACAGAGCAAGTGCTGACAGTGCTACAATGCAGCACCTGAGGCAGTGCTGTCACCCTCTTCTAAAGGACACAGCCCACGACATTGGCTCTGGGAAGGGGCAAATTACATCTTTATTTAATTTGTTTAACTTCTTTGCTGCTCTGAGTTTAGCAAAGACATTCTACTGAAGGTCCTTTCCAGGCATCGCTGGGTGCAAACTGCAGATACCAGAGCAGGTTAAATAGGTTCCTACTTGCTATTATGGGTTTTCTCCAGTGGGTGACCGATGACCACTCTTCCTCATTTCCCTCAGTGAGAACCACCTCTGTCTCGGCCACAACTGAGAGGAAAGGGAAACAACTCTCCCAGGACGTAAACAAAACCACAGCTGTGTCTTATGTGCCACAACCCAACAGCACTCCACACCATCAACATAAAATCAAGGTCCTGAAAGCGCAAGACTTGCAGACAACAAAAAATACACAATTCTACACAAAACAGCTAAAGGGCAGTGTTCCGCCTTTCCTGTTTGCTTTTCCTAATCAATACAATTGCTTTTGTTCAGATACCCCTCCTCAGCTGCTATAAGCAATGCTCCATGCGGTTCCTGACACACCAAGTCTCTACTCTGCAGTAAGGGCCTCAGACTGGTGGCAAACAAAAACTAAATGCCTGCCTGACTTAAAAAACTAGGAATCTCTCAGGGCAACTTAATTCCATTATGGCAACAACCACACGCCTACCACAGGCAACTGTAAAATAACAAATGCAATTCTGTTCCAGAAGATGACCTGAAATTACTTCTTGGTTTTAGTCCCTATATATGGATTAGCAATATTAGCAAAGAAATTAAGATCTAGATAAGAAATTACTGTTTTTTAATTAGAAACCTTATTCAGCATTTCAAATCCACAGACACTTTTCATTTTTACATCAAACTGGAATCGAAACATGTTGAATATTGCACCATATTGTAAGGCACAACAGGCAAATAAACCAGCCCTATAAAATAAAATAAATGTCTGCTTGCAGTGGCATGATGTTCAAAAACTGACACTCCTTGCAAATGATTACTTATTTTAAATACTAGATGATCACTAAAGAACCTACATAAACTGTACAGCTGCTAGCCAGGAGTTCTGGTCTACTTTGCTAGGATTCAAATCATGCTGATCTGAAGAGTGGATAGGAAAAAGTTCTAGTCTCTAGCAGTACTGAGGACTAGAATGAAAGATCTGTCTCCACAAAAGCAAGACGTTTTCTTCATCAATAAAGCCTATTTCTAAAGTTGCCTCTTCTTTTCTTTTTTTGTTCCAACAGGATCTTTGTGTGGCCTGTTGTAAACTTGATCAGAATAAAAAATGAACTAGTGTCATTTGTTTAAAAAAAATAAATCCAGTCACTCCACTAAGTCAGTATAGAATATAGCACCCCACATAGCTTGCACTGGCACAACTGAAGGGTTAGCAAGCTGCTGTGCTGAGGCAGCCATTTCTTCAACCAGCACTGCTGCTGGACAAATTAAATCTAATTATGCCCTCTGGAAAGATGAGCCAAATTAGCTTTACCTCAGAACACAAAAAAATAGTAATAAATAAGGTTTGTTAAAGCCATGTGGAGTGGCTTGCAGCCATCTTAATCTGATTTAAATTCAAAAGTGTGTTAAGATGCTTCAGAGATGAATATATACAGCACACAGTTCTTTCTATGTAGTTTCAACGTATTCAGGAAGTTAACATTGGGTTTTCACTAAATTTCACCAAAACTGACAATTAAGGCCTTTAATAATATATAATAGCACCATGTTAGATGAGATCCAACGCCCGGCTCAGCTCAGCAACAAATGCCTGCACACACTGCATGAGGACAGCACAAACTCTTCCCCTGCAATCCTCAGAGCTCCTGGCAATCCACATTAAGGTCCCGTGGCTGAGGTTTTCATTTGAAAGCTACTGGCCTAGCTTCCCTGAATTTAGTTACTCCTTTCCCAAACCTATTTATGCTTTTGGCCTCCAGAACATCCTGTTAAATTAGTTCAACAATTTAAGCTCTGAACTGCTTTAAAAAAAAAAAAGGCTGCCTTTTATGCCTTTAAACGATTGTAACATCATAGAATCATTCTCAAAGTTTGTTTGTTCTAATAGCATGTTTTCTTTATTATCAGGCTTACCTTAAAATTCCATTTGTCACCAGCTTGCCTGCAGAGGTTTAGATCCATCTCTACCACCAGCAGCCCATCCTGAGTGCGAGAGAGTCCCGGGGTCCTGCTGCCGTCTGGTGCAGCTACGTAACTTGAGCCATAGAAATGGCCCAACTCATGGTGTGCTTGAAGAGATTTTTAAAAACCATGTATTGCCATCTGCAAACAGGTATATAACTTAACATGCAGTCTCCCACAAAACCTGACTCAAGTTCTTGGGGACACGCAGTCCTTTAGGCAAACAATCATTCTGAAGAGTCACAGCATGATCCTAAAATAACTGCAGTTTTGGCCAGTAATTACTTTCATGCACAGTACACCATCAAATTATCAGGAGAATCTCACTGCATTGCCTTTGAAATAATGCATCATTATGCTTTCCCATTACTAAGCGTCTGGACTAGAGGCTTTGCTTTCATTGTTTTTTACTTAGCATTTAAATTAATTCCAATTGTCAAATCATACATTTTCAAAACACCTGACAGAGATGCACCCATTCAATTTTCAATAAAAGGTCAGAGGTGAAAACACTAGGATTTGAGGCACAGAAAGGATATTATTTTATATTGCACAACTCGGAGTTGTGTCAAAAATCAATCACATCTGTTGTACTACTAAGCAATGAGTAGCACACTGACCCTTTTCATGCAACTGCTAAAAACACTTCGCTCCAAAACTGGCCTAAAAAAGGCTCAGGCCCACTCTGGATGGAGCCACAAGCACCCATGGTTTCCACAGCACAAATTATAGTGTTTGAACATATAAGTACATACAAGAAAATCTCATACTCCTCATTGATCGTTCTCTTTAACTTCCAGCAAATCTGGGAACTGGTACTGAAAGTGATTTCTGAACATACCTTTTCCACCATCTCCAGAAGTAAAGGCATTTTTGTAGTATTCCTGTGAAATAAGAGGAATCAGTAGGTGGCAGTACAATTCTGTTTCATTCAAGAAATCCTTGCTAGCCTATCATATTTTGAAAGTTCATATAAATCTACAACGATTTTTTTTTTCTGGCACATGATCAGCACTGTCTAAAGGGAGTAATCAGAGAAACCCAGCTTCTGTGATAGATGGGATAGAACACAAGGTCTTCTTGTATCACTGCCTGTTGTTCAGACACTTTGGGGAACGTGCTTTGTATCCATTTCACAAGTTTAAAGAGGCAAAAGAGAAGATACTGAACCAAAAATATCTTTTTGGATCACAAAAGAAGGCAAACATATTCACACAGCAGAACAAGTCTGGATTTTTGCAGGGAATCTAATTTTAAAAATACACAGGGTATTTGGACTAATCTGAAGGCAATAATGAACTACTGCATGCACTATTAATTTTCATTATAGAATTTTACAGTCCAAAAAGAGGTAGTATCTGTACTACAGCCACCAGTTGTGTACCCCTGACTCGAGGATATACCAAATTTTCAGTTATTTTGGCTAAAAAAATACTGATTTCACCAGAGAAACTGGGAGAGTTAGCAAAAGGGCGGGTACCTATTACAAAGCTTCAATTCAAAAACAGGAAGCAGCTGCAACAAAAAGTAGCTGCCAGCAACAAAGGCAGCTCTCTATCTCTTCATTACTGCCCATCTTCAAATGACATCCCAAACCCCAGTACAGCAGTTACACAGCAGAATCCACGCACTCCAGTGCTGTTAGTGCCCTGCCTTGAATGAACTCACACTCCAACACCTCAGCCATGGAATGAGATGCAACAATGAAGATACGAACCGTTCCTACTCTGTTGATGGGACACGTGAAGCAGTGATTGGCTATGGCAGCATTTCTGGCTTCAATTGGCCACAGCGCCTCACTGCAACACACAAAGAGGCAGCAGATATTCACTACTTGTACACTTCAGAGCTAAATCTAGATCCTGACTGTCTCACACCGCACATTTTCTACCGGAGAAGCCAAAGTTAGCTTTTAGGAAATCAAGCCAGTAGGGTGCAATTAATGTTAATCTGCAGAAGATTAATCTCAAGGGACAGTTTACACTGGTCCAGTCTGGTTCAAGAGGCCTGATAATCATGAAATTGCCAACAGTTCAAAAAAATGTTTCTGAGGAAAGGGTATCTCAGCTTGGTTCTGAAAACTGCAATTTGATACCACACTCCTAGGTGGACAATGCAAGCTGGTAGGATAAGAATGAACATGACTACTGCCTATTATATAGCAAAAATATCACATACATAATCTAAATAAACTTTCAGTTTCCAGAACACCAGCTGGATGCTGGTTAATGCTGTCTAAAAGACAGGAGACCTGCTGATAGGACAAAAAAGTTCTGAAAGAGAATCAGTTACTGGGAGCAGACTGGGAGCCCAAAATTCCAGGTGGAGGAGAACGAAGGCTTCTTTGTGAAGACAAAACGAGGTTATACCTCCAATACCTCAGCAAGGTGCCCTTTAGGCTGCAGTGAGGGCCTCAGAGATTCAGTTAACCCAGAAAGCGAGCAATGGCACAGATCAGTTTGTGTTTTACCTGAGTGTCCCAATAGTGGCAGAAGGGTTAAAGATGATCTCTGCTCCATTCATGCTATACATGAGCCAGTTCAGAGGGTGGTGGCGTCCATAGCAGATATTCACAGCAATTGTCCCAAACTGGGTCTGAAACACTGGGTGTCCTGTATTTCCTTCCATATAGTAAGTAGACTACAAACAAACAAAACAAATCACCAAGACAAACAAACAAAAAAATCCAAACAAAAACCCCAAAAACAAAAAAAACCCAAACCAAACAAAAAAAAAACCCACAAAAGCAGACTTCTAAAAAAAGTACAAAGAAGTACCTCCAACTAAAAAGATTTTTAATCTGTAGATGGAAGGCTGAGGATAATATGATGAATAAGATTTACAAAATCACTTGGGCAGTAGAAAAAATGAATACAGAAATGCAAAAGCAGCAGCAGGAGTGTGTATTCACTGAAATTACACTCTTATACCTGCTTTCAAGCAATGTAACTTTTCTACGCAGCAGGTAGTGCACTTCTGTGATGTGCTGCTTTCTGAAAGTACTATCAGCAGGTTCAGACTGGGACAAAGACAGGGATAAAGACCCACAGATAAGAACGAGACAGAACATGCCACCCAACATTCCTTATAGAATACTTTGGATACCAAGGGAGTGCAGAAGCTGCAGTGGCCAGGCTGACTCCTGACAGTATCCTTTGGTGCCAATCTGAGACAGAAAAGAAGGGGACACAGTCCACCATCCTGACCCAACAGGACCCGTCTCTTATCAGAGAAGGAAAGTGCATTGTAAAGCAAACCCCTCTTTATTGAAATTATCTGTTCCTTGTAACCACCACTGCCATCGGTCCTGCAGGAAGTAGAAACACCTGAGGCCTAAAGCAAACAGTTACAGCTGGGGAACAAACCTGGGCCTCATGTAAGTGTGGGCCAATGGCATGACAGATACAGGAGGGTCACCTTTGAAACCAAGGACTAGAGGTTCAGTGTGCCCAGTAAAAGTAACATCTCAGGTTTCTCATTTTTTTCAGGTCTCATGAAATTGCGCAGCCCCTTGGGCACTGATGTGATCTCATTCCATGTCTGTAGAGAGCAGACCACATGGTGGGTGCTCACACAATCCTTTTCCAAAACAACTCTGCTGAATGAATGTATTTCCATTTTTTCTCCTATTCTCAGTTTCTTTTCTTACAATAGGAGAAGAAACACAAGAATGCTGTTGCTTCAGGGAATTCATCCGCTCCTATTTCTTTATTTCTCACCAGAGGTCACAATCATCTCCACAGCAATAAGCTTTGATGTCTCAAGAAGGATTGATTTTCATTTATATGCCCTCCCACACATGGCTGAATAGGCCACAGACCAATCTCTTTGCCCTTTCCATTTAGTTCTTATTGATTCAATGGGCATGATTTTAATAAGGCTCCTTTCCCATCTCCCCTACAGAGACAACCCACAAGAAATAATTTCAAATTCAGTATTTCCTTGAGTTTTAACTTTGTTGATAAAGAAAAAAACATTAAAGCAACACAGATGAATATAATCTTTTCCTGCAGCCTGGGTCATTTCTGAAGTTGCTTTATCAGAATTGTTCACCACAGAAGAATGGACTTAATGCTGGCTAGCAAAGGCAGCTGCAGACAGTGCTGTCTTGGGTAAAAACTGCTTGATTCTGTAACAAGGTAGATACAGGAAGAAATGCCAGATCATTATAGTGTATCTGGAAACTATAAACAGATTGTTTTGTAGGAATGCTGGCATTCAGAATTCTAAGAACTAACTTCTTTTAGCAACTATGCAAAACTCTTAATGAAACACTATTTACACCTCACATGAGAAAGTAAAAATATTTTCTTTTTTTCAGGTGTCTCTCATTACAGTTTCATAGCTGGAAACAATGAGTTTCTTGGAATCTGTTGACTCTCCACTAAACACTGCCTGGAAAACTGAAAGACATATTTTAGCACAACAGGAATTTATTTTTTGTTGGATTACATAACGAACAAATAAAAAAATGTGGAAAGTAACCAATGGATTTGTTAGTTACTACTTTGCTAGCTAAAGGACAGACCTGACAAAATAATATTAAGTACCAAAATAATTGTTAAAAATACAAGGTAACACTGGTGACTGACAGACTGTGCCAGAAATTCATTGTGTAGAACTCTATTTACAGCCTCCTCTGGAGAAACTCAAACCCGCCTGATCGGGTCTGGAAGCAAGGTCAGAACTTCCAGAGGTCTTTGAACATAACGTTTTGAGACCCAAAATAACTTTTTATATTCATAAAAAAGCAGTTCAGGTTCTGAAGCCTCAGTTTGGTGACTGGAGCAGTCACAGAGAACAAAAGCAACTGCAGGTATAAGGCAGCCTCCAGTGCTTAGAAGAATGCCTCTGTTAATTACTCACTTCAGCTGACAAGGAGGGTTTTAGTTAGGTAAGATTATGTATTTTTAGACTTCGGTTAATTTTTAATCCTGATCTTTCTGCTTGTGATAGTTCTATGGATGTATAAACACATTTCAGATCTCCCAGTTTCCATCTGATGTTGCCTTTACTGACAGTTCAGTTTCTGAAGCTGATTCTGGAGGATGGCCCAAACCTGCTGGGGGCTAATGTGATTAGTAAACAGAATATGCCATAAACCAGCTACTCAGTCAGAGGCATAACGAATTAAGGGATTCTGCTTGAATAAACACAAGTAAAAGAACTGTCATTTCCAAGACAACCTCACAGAGAGAGAGAGAAAGGCGGCAAGTAATGTTCATGCTTGAACCATGAAACAATTGCCATGAAAATTAAAGTAACTTCAACGTGTACACACGACAAAACCACCCAAGCCAATCGTGCACTATAAACATAACACAGCTGTAACTTAAACAACTCTTTTAAAGGATACTTGATGCTTTTGAATTTTCCACTAGGCCAAGGACGAGTACCTAACAAGATTCAATGTTATTTTTCCTTTAAGACTCATCACTCTCACAAAAATTATTCCTTATTGACAAATTAACTTACTATCATTTAATCTAAGAAAAACTGATTAGACAGTGAGCGAACCACATTTTCTAGAAACACACCGCATTTCCTGCCACTGTGACTCTGACACGTGCTGGCACAAACACGAGCTGCAAGGTAACACTAACTTGACTGTCACAACACTGCATCTTACCTCATTGAAATCTCCAATCCTTGGAATGTGATTTTTCCTACTTTTGCCAAGGACAGCTCCAGAATTAGAAATGACCACTGCAGTATTCCACAGAATTCCACCATGCAGTTCATCTCGCTCCAGGATTGGAGATACCACAACCATATTGTATTTCTTTGCAAGCTGTACAAATGAACACAATTCCTCTGTTACACACCAGCCTGCAGTACCCCAGAATGACGGACACCCCAGCTAGATGGAAACAGTTTGTTAAAAGAAAACCAGCATTACATGTTAACCACAAATGTTAAATAACACAGGTACAAGTGAGAAATGTAGCAAATTCTGCCTGCCAGTTTACTGGTACATTGTCTTTTCCTTCAAATCATTTCCCTTTCTTTTATTTCTCCAAACTCCCAGTGTCATTAATTCCACAGTGAGAAGCAACACGTACTTGCCCTAGATCAGACTAAAGATATTATGCTGGCTACAAAATCTTTAATAGCTCAGTCATAGTTGGCCGAATTTGACACCGAAACAGTCTGATTTCCTTATTTTAAAAAAAGTTGTCAGAAAATAAAAGTAAACTCTGCCACTGCTTTAATCAACGGTCCCTGGAGAAATGAGGGCCTGACAATAACAAATCTCCTTGGGTCCAGAAAATGTCCCCTACATTTGTGTCATTCCAGAGGGAAATGCAAACAGTTGTGTGACAGTGTTCCCTGTTCAGAAAAGGCTATTCTTCTCCTCACACCTTCAGACAACGATTGTTTAATTCTCAACTGTTCTAGGCCAGAAACACCTTTAAAAAAGAAAATTAAATTATCTGTATGAGGAAAATTTCCTCCTTGTAAAATTCAGGAATAGTTAAATGGGCAGTTTCATAGGATTTTCATGGTAAAAGGTAGTCTTGCAATGCAAAGTAGTTTAAACAATAAATATTGAGCAAAATTGTTGTTGTCCACTTCTATTTCAACTCACTATCATAATATTTGTCAAGCGAGTTGAAAATTTATTTTTTATTACTTCCGTTTTCTCAGTGATACCAGAATGGTACAGAAAGAAGAAATCCATGCTTATCAGTGGCAGTTATGGGCTGGGGCTGGATGTGGGTTGGTCCTTTTTTTTGCTTGGTTGGTTGGTTTTTTACCTCTTGACAGAATTTTGTTGTTGGCCCATCCTCTGCTGACTCAGCAAACTCAGTCCAAGGAAGTTTCTCTCTTGTACAAAAAGCAAAGGGCATGGCTGGAAAACACCAAAGGCAAAGTGTACAAGAATGTTCATGTCACTCAAGAAATACACGCTATTTGCATGAGTACAGATTAAAAATAAATAATTAAGAATGATTCAACTGTTTCTCTTGTTTCAAGGCAAAAGGTATTTCAAAATATTCGCAGCAAGGGGAAGGAGTTTTGAGCTCACATAGAGCACACCGGAAGAGAATGGATGCACTTAGTGAAGTCTCAGCAGGGGTAAAAAACCAAAGTACACCCCAGTCACTAGTGTACACTGTGAATAACCTGTTTTCATAAATATTTCATGGGCCTTCAGTTTGGGTTTTACTTCTATTAAACCTCAAACACCCTATGTTAATTAAAAATAATTTTTAAATTTTAATACCTGTCTAGATAAACACCCCAAAGTTTTAGGAGAAAAAAATTGAGGAAAGGATCATAAAGGATGTAGTGAAGGAGCTCCACATATCATATGGCAGGCTTCAATATAACAGACCCCACATATCTCTTCCATAGAGTTCTGCTGCCTCAGACTCTGGTTTTTCCCTTAGGAAGCAAATCACTACAGTCAACTGTTGTATCTTGAAAGATTTCTACTGTTTACTTACAAGACATACTTGTAGTACAGGACACCTGTTAAAAATAGTAGGCACTTGACATCTGACAGCCTACGGGGAAGCACAGAAAATACTCACTCCAAGCCTCCTGAAAACACACAATGTTGACCCCACACATCGCAGCCACTCCCACCATCTCCTCAATGCGTCTGTGCAGAGCAGCCACCTGATGGTGAGAAATGTCACACTATAAAAAAAGCTGCATGTTCTAACTCACCTCTGTATTAACTGCCTGGTTTTACAACCTTTGCTCACATTGAGTTTATCTTGTTCTATACTTAGTGCCATTGCTTTCAGGGGGAGTAACTCAAGACATCATTCCTCAACACTGATAAGAGTCAGATAAAGATTTTTAAAAGCATTTAGATGCTGAAAATAGAGAAAGCATTCCAACAGGATTCTCATTCCATGGCTGCAACACTTATATAGATGGCAACTCACTGCTGTCTGACTTGCAAACAGCTGAGAATCTTAACAGAATCAACAAAAACTATCGTTTTGCTGCTCATTGTAAACAACCTACAGGACGATGTTAAGGCTTCTGTCCTAAAGGCTAAGTAACTATTACCAAGAAAAATCACCAAATCATTTATTAATTAGTTCTCTATTCTACTTAAGGATAAGCATAGGTGTAGCATTTTGCATTGCTACTTTCATGTGTCAAAAGAAATTAATAAAGACAAAACTGCAGTGACCTATGGACTCAACAATTGTACACTGATTTACAGAAATAGTTAACTAGTTATTTATAAGGTAAAATCATTAATATAGCTGGTACTTTATTCAACAATTGCTATAAAGAATCCACAAACTTGATCCATTTACTGAACTAATGACTTGCATCTGTGAGAGGTAATCTTTCCAAAACAAACTACTTTAGAAATGTTCTGTCCTGTCACTGTACAAAACTACGACTCCAGGAGATTTTATAAATGCAGTATTGTCTTTCCCTTTTTTAAAGCTACTCTCAGGAGACTATTTCTACACATATCTATCACTTCAGTGCTGTTGTGTCCAAGATGATAACAGACGATGGTTTCAGAATCATTAAGGTTGGAAAAGACCTCTAAGATCATCAAACAAGCCCAATCACTAACTCAGCATTGCCAAGTCACCACTAAACCATGTTATCTTGTAATAAGATTTCACTCACTGCTGTACAAAGAATAATGAACACAGCTTTATTAACCTGTTTCCTCTAATGGATTTTCCTGTAATGGAATATTTCTCAGCTAAAACGAGAACTGCACCTGTGGTTTCCACTGGTTGCCATCCATTTTGATTTTGTGTAAATGATTTTATGTTTCATCTTACAGGCAAAGGATTTTCATGTACAAAATAAGCACTAAATATTTAGCTTTGGAAAAACTGCAAATAAGTTTGGCATGCTAGGTAAACACAAGAGATGTTTCTGAGAAGCAATAAGACCAGATGTGTCATTCAAATTTCTTACAGGATGCTCTACTGCAGTAGCGATGGGTCCTGCCAGACAATCACTCGACATTTCATGATACAGTTCCTAAAATCAACAACTGAACTGTGTTATGTCTCAACCCAGCAGAAGAGGAGTTACAACAGCCCCAGTCCCAGTTTGTGTACCTGGACTGCCACTGGTGTGTCTGTGGGAAGAGGAATTTTATTCTGTATCAGTCCCACTCGAACAACACGTGGCCTCCTCAATTGCTCTGGAGCAGCTTCAAATCCGTAGCCCTGTAGTTCAAAATCTCTTTCCTGAGCTGCTGACAGTGCAGCAGTTGGCAAATCGAGTTTTCTGGATTGAACAGGAAACAAAAGACATTTTGAGATGAGATGTTCTCCTTTCCTGCAGTGAATGGAATGGACCAAGGGGATCACAATTCTGCCTAACCCTGCACAGACACCTCAGCTCCCCGCCCCAGCATTCATCCATCAGCCAAGGGACACTCGTGTGCTGATCTCCCCGTTCACCTCCACGTCACCATTTCCACCGTCCACTTTGTCATTTCCAGACGCTAACACCTTGCTGCAGAAATCAAGGAGCACATACGCACAAATTTCCACCTGCCATACCTGGATTATAAACATTTTCCCTCCAAGGTATTTTCCTCAAGTTTAATCCCTGCTTTTCCAGCTCCATCACCCCGATGTCACGACTATTCCCGTCAGGTTTTCCATCCCTGTCCGTCACCTTCTCACACTGCCCTGCTCCCCACACCTGGATCACCTCCAAAATGCCAGTCACCTCACTGCAGCACCACAAGCCCTACTTTTCCTTTTTTTCCCTCAGCCCAGCCGTGTGTCTTGCACACCCGCCCTCACACGGACTCCTTGCCCTCCCTCCCGGGCTGGGCATCCCCGCGGAGCCCGGGGAGAGGAGGGACGGAAACCCGCAGAGCCGGGGGGCGAGCCGGTCCTGGTGGCGCACCTGGCCTCGCCCCCGTAGAGGATCCGCTTCACCTCGGCGAGCTCCCCGGGCGGGATGTGCCGCTCCAGGCACGACTCCAGCGACTCCAGGGCTCCCGCCATGGCTGAGGGCAGGGCGGCCGCGCAGCCCCTCAGGCGCTCGGTGCCCCCTGGACTCTGCCCCGGGCGGCCCCGCCCCGCGCCCCTCACGCGGTGTTTTGGCGGGACGGTCCCGTCAGTGCCCGCGGCGCCCTCAGGGCAGAGGTGAGACCTCCCTGGACTCTCCGCTCCTGCCGCGAGTGCGGCCAGAAACGGCCCCGCAGCGCCCAGGACTCCTAAATGCCCGTGGTCCAAAGGAACCACAAAGGTCTGGAGTCCACAAAAAGTTACTTGGCGTGAAAATCGGTTGTATTGGTTCCTAACCTACCGTATGAGCACAGACTAGAAAGAAAGAGAGAAAAAGGGGGAAAGAGAGAGAAAAAAGGGGAGAAGGAAAAGGGGAAGGGAGGGGAGGGGGGGAGGAGAAAGAATAAAGATCAGCAGCCCTGGTTCCAGTATCAGCCCAGCCAATGGGATGTCCTGGGGATGTGGCCATTCCTGGCTGCTTGCCACTTCTGGACCAACTCTTGTGCTTCAGACGTAACTCAAAGCAGAACGTATTTAGGAGCTTTTTCTAATGATACCTTTCCAACAAAAAGGCTTGGAAATAGCAAATAAAATGGCAGTGGTTCTTACCGATATGTGTGCGTCCATTTAAGTTGCAGTAGAACTCTGAACAGGAGCCAGTAATAAATAACTTTCACTTTAACATGGATTTTGAGGCCCATTATAATTGGAAATCCATCCCAAAACCAGCATTAATGTCAGACAAATGATTGAACCAATTAAGACCTTGGTCTGGAATGAAATAAAAGTGCATCAAATAATGGACATTTCCTTCTGCAGGTTCCAGGCAGACACCGTGTTTAAACCAGTTATTCCCACTGAAGCACTGGCTGTGCGTTCTGCTTCAAAACACAGAAGTTCACAACCTAGCAACTGGGTTTCTCATTCAAGTGGAACACGAAGTCCAGGGATGGCTACACATCTCTAAATATATCTCAGCGAGTTTAAGCACTGCTTTATGTATCTGCTGGCGGATGTAACAACTTTCAGCACTTAGCATTTGCGGTTGTTAGGTATTTTGAGTTAAATATTAAGCCTTTTAGACTAAATAAAAAAAAGAATGTCAGGGAGAGAGTGTCTAATATTTAACTTGAGGCAGAAAGTGTCCAGGGGTAGTCTGGTTTCATCAAGGTATTTGGAGATATGTGATTCTTTCTAATTCACCCTTTTTTAACTGAAAAAGTTTCAGTGTAATTACTTTTCTTTCCCAAACGTATTTCTGAAGGGCAGTAATAAGCAGTGACTGATACATAACACCAGAGTTTTCATCTGATGATCCTAACTTGCTTCAACGGCCAATTTTAAAGGTACCCATCAGTAACATTTTTTTCTGTTCATGGCTGGCAGATCCTTAAACATTGCAGGGAGGGAGATTAATGCAAAAATCAACTGACAATACAGGGGGGAAATGAGGAAGCCAAGTAAGTTCATTTCCATATCAGCATACCCAGGATGTCAACAGATAAAGCATTTCTGGAGGATTCATAGAAACAAACAGAAGGGCCTGGGTTTCTCTGGGAACTGTTCAAGTTCTCTTCTGCCTGGACTGCAAATTAAAGGGAAAAACAGCAGGTCTATTTTGTATCCAGCTCCTGAAGAAGGTCACATAACTGAACTTTTCTCTTCAAGTTCTATTCTTAGTGTGAACTTTCACTGACTTCTCTATTGCTGCCTTGTTTATTTGTAATTTAGTAAATTGTACTACATGTAGGAAATGGACTTCATGGCAATAAAACTGAAGCCTCGGAGAAGAATACTTTGGAACAGTGGAGACCTGAAAAAACAGAACATTTCCTGTGCACCGTATCAACCATCCTGCAACAACGCAGTGAGGTCCTAACTACATGAATAGGAAATGACAAGCCTAGAATTACTAATAATGATGAAAGGAGATCAGGCTATTCCATAGGGACTGCGTGTATATAAAGGTATAACTCCAGCCAACACAATAAACCTTCAAAGCACAAAATATTAATGTTGAGCAGGAAGGTAACCTAATAAAGGAAGATGCCTTCCATATCCCAGACAAAGCCTATTAGAGGGCTTGGATTTAAGTCGGAACGTTCCACCTCAGTCAGTGCAATTTTCTGTTAAGTAGGATGCTTGAATCCAGATCCCAGTTCTGACTCTGACTTTTTCAAACCTTTGTATTTAAACTTCTTCCCAGTTCTGCATTACCCGGACCAAGTAATTGTTTTGGGAAACAGCTGAACCTTTTGGTATGAACCCAAACTGCAATAACTGATTTAGAGGAAAATAAGTATTTTATGGAACAAAAGCTCTTCAAAACGAGGGAAAATTCCTACAAAACAGTTCAGAAGGGCACATAATAGATGAAAAGTGCTTTTCATCTCTATTGCCCTCAGTCAGGGTGGTCCATAAAGTTGGGTGTAGAAGTCAGGACCACATAGTGCAATCTGTACAGAAACAGTTCTTGTGTGCTTCTGTGCTGAAACCCTGCCTTGCACAGACACCATCACAGAGCTAAAACTGGGCTTTGGGAGTACTGGTCCACAACTCTGCGCTGCGAGACTGTTCCCGAGAGTTCCTGTAAAACCCCACAATAGCACCCTGGCATTAGTCAGAAGCACCCTGGAGAATAAATTTAAAAGAGCCAAATATCTGGAGTTCAGGCTAAAATTGTAGAAGACCCAAGAAAAGATTTAAACAAACAAACAAAGTCTTTCCACTGTAGCCCAAGATAGGAGGAAAGGCTGAACAGCAGCACAAATCAGTGCTTGTAGGCAGGGTTAGAGGCAGCATTTCTGTCTGTCCATCCTAAGGCAGTAGTAGGTGTATATACTCCCTCTGAAACGCCCAGCTTCTTACAAACCCTGCTACTATCATCATGTGAATCATGTTTCTGACACTTTCTTCTCCTGTCAGGCCTTGAAATGGGTCACACAGAGTTCCCCAGAGTGGCTAAATAAATTCGTATCTCATGTCCCTAATCCAGTAGCTGCCTCAGATACCTGCCGTGTCATGCTGCTGAAGCACCTATGAAGGGATTTTAGTGGACACAGATGTGTCCTGCAAGGGCACATGATATTGGTGCTCTAAGCTTGCTTTTTAGATGCTGCAATACCCTTTAAAATTATCTTCTACAATGTCCTTTTCCAGGGGCCACAAAATAAACTACTAAATTGTACTGCAGTCAGGTCTTTACATTGCTTCACCTCAAATACAAATTCCCTTGCTTCATGTGGAAATGTAAAACAATTATCTTGAAACACACCTGATTCAAAACATTTCAAGTGTAACAGACAGGCAATGAAGGGGAATTAGCATAATAGGATTGTAGGAGAGGGGAAGGTCTACAATATAGAGGGAAGATAAAACACTAGCTTCAGGCTCCTTAACACACAGCTAAAAGAAGGGAGTTGGTAACCTTCCAGTCCGTCCTGCTTTGGTTTAAGGGTGCTGTGATGCAGGAAAACCAAGATTCTCTGTTTTAAAGTTACTTCTTTGTACCATGACCTCTTGCTAATTAACTTTGGTGGGATTTTGGGGGTTTGGGGTTTTTGCCTTTACAGACAAAGCTCTCTTCCCAATTCTACTTAAATCCTTACAAGCACTGTTACCGGTTTTAGAAATGGGTCTGTATGTAAACTTAAGCCAAAGTGAAGTTGAGGATTTTGCTATGGATGGAAAATTCCAGCCTGCACTTAGATTACCTGTTTTACCTGTGAACTCTGCTAAGCCATAGGTACAATCACCTATAGAGCAGGAGAGCCAAATTATAAACCTTATCTAGTTGGCTTTGTGTCCTCTGCTTTTGGCTTCCTGCTGTTCTGAAGACAGGGTGAGGGGAAATGTCTGAAAACTGAGGAAGTTTATTGTTGACAATACGTTTTGTCTGCTCTCAGGCATGCCTGGGACCAAAGCAGTCCCCAGGCAGCCCCAAATCTGGGCAGTGAAATCTAAGTTTTCAGCCACTCCCCTCTTTCCCACAGGAAAAGCCCATTAACTCAAAGAGTTAATGTATCTTTGGAAGATCCCTTCCGTTGTTAGTGCTGATGTCTTTCTAGCTAGAAACATTTTCCTTGATTGCTTTGACTCATCACACCTGAAAATGTATCTTTAAAATGGAAGAGATTCACAAATTGGCTACTTTGCCAATTAAAAATTTCATCCTTCCCTGGAATATGGCTATCTCCCTGGTGCACAGGAAGTGCATTAAAAAAGTAATAAACACTCATAAAACACATTTAGTGATCTAACATTTAAGAGCAGAGTTCTCGTTCATTACTGTAACTTTCTGCTAAATTACCACCAAGAAAATTGCTCATGGGCTCAAAAGGTCAGTGTTATTTTTGCTGTTGAAATCATGGAGTCTGGGAAACAACTGTGTGTAAATTACTGATAAAGTGGAACAAAGAAGAGAAAAACACTGAACATGTAAGAATGCAAGTAAACCAGCAGGAAAGGAGGGGAGGGGAAGAATCTCACGGACAGTTTATTAAAAGAACAAAAGAATAAAATCTGGAGCATTTGTTTTCCACGGGTTCAGGAAGCCCGGTCTTTAAGCGCCTACTATAAATAGTGTTCTAATTCTTCATCAAAGTGGGCAATAGTCTATACCAAAATTAAAGAATTTTAGGTATAATCTGGGAAGAGGAAGATGTCCCTCCCCTCATAGGAGGAGAAAGATCTTTTGTTTCAATCCTTGCAGAAATTAGGTGTTTCAAAGTGGAAGAGCTGGAGAGACGAGGAAGAGTCTGGAACATGCCATTTCTATACTGCCAAATTCCTGGCCAGGATATTGGTAGAGAATGGAATTAGCAAACATCTAATTTGGAATTAAGCAATCTGATTTTGAGAAAGGTGGACTTGAATTTGTCACAGGGCTAACTTCAAAATCCTCAAGGAATTCCCCTCTGAGTGGAAGCTCTATGTGAATTGTATGAACTTTGGAAAAGCATTTGATCGGGATATCATATTGAAAGGAATGGGAGCTTGTTTGAAATTCTGAAAAAGGCAATTTTCAATCATTTAACCCTGTATAAAGGATCTGATTGTAATGTAATCCCAAACAGCTATCTCAGACCCACCCAAGTTAAAACCAAATGCAGAACATAGGAGCTTTACATTGCCCTTAAGGGGAAAAAAGTGACTTTTATTGAACTAAAAAAAAAATTATTTCATACAAAAACATGCAAATTGTTCCAAGCAGCCTTATTACATGGCCCCAAGACCCATTATTTTTTAGGTGAGAGCTTTGGTTAATAGCTTGGCCAGTGGCAAAGTGATATTAAATGATTCAATACACTGCCCTGGCTCTCAGTTGTATGGTTTGGGTGTTTGATGGTATTCAAAGCAACTCAACAAGGACCTTGAGGAGGAGGTTTGTTTCCATAGCTTGCTCACTGAATGGGACACCTAATGGGTAACTTTTAGGATAGGCACTGAATAATCTTCAGGCAGGTTAAAACCTTCATACAGCAGTCAAAAAAGGGCTACATTAATCTTTAGTTTTACACTTGACAGCACAAAAGGAACAGCAACACCCACCAACAGTCAACACCTTGCTTTTCTGGGAAGGAATTCAAACTGAGATTGAGGAAATTACAATAAGGTTCTCTCACGGAGGATGAGACCCTTCCCACCACTAGAATTATTAGGGAAAACCTGCTAGATCTCTCGTACAGGCCCTGTATAAAAGGACCTTCAGTGCAGATTGCATAGGCTGGCCCAAACATTCTTTGTATTAAAATACTTCCTCATTAGTCTCTCACCAAAGCCATTCATCTCGTGACTCTCATGGTTCCCACTGACCAGCAGGAACTAGACCTGCAGAGTGATTTCAGTGGCAGGAAAGGGAAGAAAAACAGGAGCAACTGTGGATCCATCATGGATCCATCTGCTGCACCATGATGTACGAGCACAGTTTTTTGCTAAGAAGTGGCAAAGGGGCTTCAACCCTTCAACTGAATTTGCCCAATGGATTGATCCATACCCCTGACACCCAGGAACAGTCTCTTAGGATTTCAGAGGTTTTACACGCAGGGACTTACACTCACACCCAGCCTGAAAACTTCTGCTTGAGAATAACCCGATCTGCTGTAGAATTTATTTCTGAATAACATACTCTTATTCCACAGTGAGGATATCTGTGATATTACTGAGAATACAGGGTGCTAACCAGAAGTAATATCTCACTTGAACTGCAGACTCCACTGCAACCCAAATCAGTTGTTCAGTGTAAACAAGCCTTTATTCAGAGAAGTGGGAAGTCAGGAAAGCTTGCCATCTTTTAAGGACAGCTCATAGAAGGGATGCTGTGAGGCCACAACAGCACATCTGTGTAGTAAACACCAATATCTCTGGCTCCCAGCAATCTGTGAAATCAGGCAGGTGGCTGCAGCTGCACTTAGCAGACAAACAGTAGTAACAAGCTTGACACTCTAATTGATGGTTACTGAACTAGTGTCTTCATGAACAGCCTAGATGCTGGCAAAAGGGCATGAGGAAGACAAAACAGAAGTTTAATTAACTTAACAGGAAAGGAAAAGTCTCCTAGATAAAAGGAAAAGAGCCATTTCTGAGCCAAGTGTTTAAAGGGTTCTCAGACCTTCCCAGGCCAAACAGTGTCTGTGTGTAATGCTGACTTCCTTCCCTCCACCTCTGTCTGTGCCAGAAATAACTCGTCAGTGGAGTATATCTTCTTAGTGTACCTTTTATCAAAGCCATTCCTGCACAGGAAAGTGACACTTGCTGCTGGCAAATAAGGAAGAAAGAAGGTGTATTTATGAAGAGTGTAACACATTGTGCAGTCCTTCCTGAGCCCATACGAATGTCTGCGGACTTGTAATGGCACAGACTGAAAACGTCCAAACAAGAGACAGCACCTGTGCACCAAGGCAAGAGGGGATCTGCAAGGATTGATTTGCCTCTTCAAGATCTTGGGTATTTTCAGCATCTTTTAAAGGCTCACTAGTATTTTACATTGCTGATGCTGTCATTGGTGACACGTTCCCAGCCACAGCAGAGGGAACCCAGAGTGGTGACTCTGGGTCATCACATTACGGTGGTCACACAACACACCAAAATGTGGCCAGTCAGGTTGTACACACAGAACGGACTCACATGTTGCCTCAAGACACAACACATAACTTGACTTCAGCAACACACAAGTCACTGGAATTTAAACCAGTTGGACAGAGATGAGAAGACAGGATGTGTTAGAAACACAAAATCAGTAGAAAGAAGGAAGGGAAGAGACTGTGGATGACCTACTGGTGGAGAGAATTTCCCTGCTGAGCAATAGTTACCATACCAACAATTTCTGAGCAAATTTCAACAGTAACTGTAGGAAGGTTCTTCATTTGGCTTTGGGGATTTTTCTGTTTACCAGCTAGACTCCATATGAGACCTTTGGTCCAACCTCACAGTGCAGAGTTCTGTGGGTCCGGAGGAAATTTATAGCCCAAACATCATTAAGGATGGAATGTAGTCCTTTCCAGGAACGAGTGAGACACTCTTCCCACAGCTAAAGAGAGGGGCTTTTATCGCTTTCCTTGTACACACAGGCACCCTCCTGCCCCCCCACTGTACTGCATGCATATAGCCATTTCCTGAAACATTTCAAATTTGTTTTCCTTAGGTTATTTGTGTCTACAGCCACCAGATGGTCTGTGTCAAAGCTGATATGTTCAACATATTATTCCATTATCCTATTAGGTTGAACATGTCCTTCCTCCCATGAGAGCTGTTAAGATATCACCCTTACAGAAAAGAGGCAGCTTTAGCCCCACTGTCACCTCCTTTCTCCTTCTGAGTAACACACTATCCTCAGTGATCCTATAGCACATAGCTAACATTTTAGCCTATCTTGATATTCTGTGTTCATACTTCCAAGAAATGATATCTGGCCATTTAATATCCAGCTCCATCAATGACCAAGCTGCACACATGTATCAGGTGTGATAAAAAAAAAGCTCTGAAGATTTGAAAAAGAGAGTGATGATGCTTTCTTCTTTTCAAATAAACATTTCCTATATTGTTTTATAGGATTCTATAATTTGAAATGATCTTCCGTAAAGATATCAGTTGTATTTCCAAAACACTCTCTTGATCTTAAAAAGTCTTGGAAAACATCTGCAATTCGGGTCAATGACATTCAACTGAGGAAATGGTCACCTTTGGTTTTCCTCTGCGGGTTCCTCATGCCCCTGGGAATGGGAGAGCAGAAACTCCTGGCTGGTTTCCATGACCCCAAGGACTGAACTTTCTTTGCTTGAGGAGCCTTCCCAACCCCTGCAGAATCTACAACTAAGACAGCTTGTGTCAACAAAATTATTCAAAAGATGCTGTTTCAAGCTGGTAGGGGTAGAAGGGAATGGGAGAAAAGAGAGAGAGAAAGAGAGAGAGGGAGAGAGGGAGAGAGGCAGAGAAAGCCCCACTGAGGGGGCTGGAGACAGTCAGCATACAAAGGAAGGAGCCTACGGAAGATATACAGGATCTCCTGTGGGAATTCTTAACCACTAGCAACAACATGAGCACTAGCTCTTGCTTTTCTCCAAAATGCAACTCTGGGTGAGAAATACCCCGAACAAAGGACCCTTCTTTTTACATACCAAAAATAAACATTTTTGGAAAAAATGCATACCCCCCTCTATTTGCATACCTGGAGATTTTTGCTGTCTGCTTACTCACCCTTTACATCCCCTGTTCCACAGTTCCACAATGGGAAGTAGTCACAAGCGTGTCTCTCACAAATTAAAGGTAATTAATAAATTGATATTAGGGAGAAATGGTAGAGGCTATTATCAGGAGTTCCTACTGAAAGTGGCTGATGGGTCACCATTTAGGTGATGGCAGAGGAGCTCTGAGAGATGTTTTGGCTGAGGAGCTGTCCCTGTGAGCAGAAGTTCCCAACAGAGGAGAGCAGCAGTGGAACAGTTATGGAGAGATGGGACTGCTGGGGGATGCTAGGGAGTCTCTTACATGTGCTGTAACTCAGGCCATATCTAATATCTCTTCTAATCCACAGGGGTACCATTTCTCATGTCCTTTCTTGCTGGCTTGCTTTTGTCACCATAAATCCAGATGTTCAGGCTTTGGGAGGGGAGAAGCAATTACACTGAAGGGCTGCTCAGCACTGCAAAACAACATCCAGTTAGGCCGTGGTCCTGAGGAATTGCAACACTTCAGAGAATCACTTGGATCTTGCATTCAGTGTACAAAAAAATGATACACTGACTATCACATCTGCCGGTCTGTGCTTCTCTAGTCACTTTGTGTGCCTAATTTCATGTTAACTATTACAGGTCTTCAAAGCATACCTCTAGCATAGTGTAATTTTCCACTGCAAGCGAAATCTCTTCAGAAACCAAACCACTGGAAAGCTCTGTGTGTACAAAGCTGCAGTTTCCAGAGAGCGAGCTCTTCCCAAGGCTCTAAGCAAAATCTCAGTGGAAAGATTCCTCACTTCCTACAGGTACAAAGAATCATGCTGTAGCCATGTTGAGTCACAAGATCTGGAATACTAGTCCTAGAGGAATACTTCCAAAGCAGTGATTTAGCAGAATAGTAGAATATAAAGGTGAGAGAAGCAGCAGCATACAAATACCTTCTGTCTCACCAGAGTTTCAAAATGTGCCCAGCCCCTGGAGCCAGAGATCACTGGACAGAGGCTGGGAGCAGCAATAAGAGCTTCCTGCAAATTATATTCCTAAAGATTGTGCAATTTAACCCAGCTGTTATGAAGATGGATGGACGCACCATGCATATGTATCGCTGCCAGCTCCACACAGTGGCTGAAATTGGGCAGTGGAAGGGAAGACAGTGCAATTTGCAAATAACTAATATGCCTGTGGCCTTTCTTCACCTTTCCGTCTCCTTATGCATTAGACAAAATATTCATATCCCTGGGAAGGCAATAACCCTTCCCAGTTCAGACCTCTGCATCCGCCTCTTTCTTCCTGCCCCTGATTTGCCAGTGATTCAGCTTCCCTCATCCACGTGTACTTGGCCTATAAGTATGTTCTCACTTTCATAAACTCAAACAAAACTTCTAAAATTACTACCATTTTGTCTCTCAGCTGCCTGCTTACGATTCACAGCTTCCATACAGTCTGGATGAACTCAGATACACGGTCAAATTGGGGCTTGTTTCTGTTATTCCTTTGTGTTATTTCTACATCTTGGTGTTTTTTATGCTATGTTTTATTTTAGCTTGTTTAATGTGTACAGCTGCTAACAAAGCAAGGCCCAAACTTAACAACAACAAAAAAGATATTTAAGGTAATTTCCGTTCTTAAATGTAGAAAACAATCTAATGCCCAGCCTCTCAGGACAACTTATCTTGCTTAACAATGAGCCCTTTGGGTTTCATGAACCTCCATGTCTTGTGCATGCAGGGACACGTTTGCAGTTTAACCAAGGTGAAGAAAAATAGCACTTTTATTAGTTGCCAGGCCAGTGAACAATCACAGCCGGAAAACCTCGTTGCTGCTGACCACAGCTGCTCATCCTTCAGGGGCACCTGAACTAAGTGAAATACCATAACAAAGGATCGATTATGTTACAGCTGAGAAACACAGGAATGTCTTCCTGAGCACAAGTCCAGAATGTGGTTTGCAAGTAGAGTGTGCTGAGGGAAAAAAAAACCCCCAACCACAAAGCAAGCAAACAAAGGAGAAAACCCTCCAAAAGAAAAGAGGCCTCATAAACACGAAGTGAGAAGCCACACAAGTCCAAGGCAAAGAGAAGAGCTGCCACCCAACTTGCTGCTGCACTCTGACCAGGCACTGTCCAGTTCAACTTGCCAGAATGTTTTCTATCTGCACCCAAACAAATAAGGACCAGGGTTAATAAGCTTAATAAATCCAACATACAGAGTCATTTAGAGGCACTTCTGCTCTTAAGTGGCTTCATTGCTATTAAAAATCCTTTGTGGCTGCCCCATTCCCCTTTGACTTCTTGGCACCTCCCTAACGGCCTTAGTCTTGATGCTGAGTGAAGTCATGTGTCCTGGTCTGAGTCTCCATCATTCTCTCCTTTAAGAGTGGAGAACCTGCCTGAAATAAACCACCAGAGAAGTTCACAGAAGCAGCTTTACAGACCTGAGATTTCTATCCAAAATTGAACAGGATTTTATTTCCTCTAGCCTCACCCAAGATAACACATCACCAGTGTCATCTCCTCAGGAAAGACCACTTGCATGAGTGTTCCCCAGTCTAGTCCATCCTCAGCTGAATACAAAACTGACACATCCACACCTTCTTACTGGGATATTATGCTCCGTCCAAACCTGAATTCACAGTCACACACAGGCTGTGAGCCATACTGGGCCTTGCATATAAACAGCAATAAATGTAGTTGATGGGTGCTTTACAGAGCCATCTGTAGACCAAACAGCTTCCAGTGTCATCTCCAGCCTGGCAAAACATTTAATCTGAGCAGGGACCAGATTAGCCGGGAACCTGAAAGACCACAGACAGCAGAGGGAGCACTCTCTGCTCCTGTCGTCAGCTCGAGCATCCTCTCCAAGGTCAACAACGAAGGAAAAAAGTAAAAATGATCCTCGGTGGCCACCTGGAAAAACTGAGGTACCATTATACACACGCTGCACTTGTGGTTCAAATGCTGCTGAATTATTAGACCAAGTTAATGCCCAGATCGGGTGCTTAAGAAGGGCTGTGCTTTGGAGGATGTTTCCCCTGCTGCACTGCACCAAGCACACAGCAATCACAGCATACATTTAGTCCAGATTCCAGTTTGTATCTAGAGTTTCACTGGAGATGTGGAGATGGAAGTGAGACCTGGACTGGACTGCTGGAGCCACCAGTTTTGGTCTCACCTTTCCTGCAGTGTTGCTGGAAATTCCTGTGAAAGTTCCATCCCACCACATGCCAGTCTCCGACTGTTGAAAATGGAGGCAACACTGAGCTCCCGCATGAAGTGTGGAGACCTCTCATGACAGCCACTAGAGATGACACATTTTGTGAGCTGAATCCCATCAATTTAATGGCTGAAACATTCCTGTAAGTACCAAACATGAAGCAGCTAAAAAAGGAAACAGTCAGGGGTGAAATGTCAAGTTTACACTATTGAAATGCAGGGCAGATGCTTCCTAGGCTGTTTACTGGCACATTACCGGTGGGTTGTTGTCAGCGGTTATGTCAATCCAGGCTTTCTGGATGTGTGAGGAAAAACCCCAATTCCTGGGCTCCAGAAGTCACCTTTTCCCCACCATTTGCTTCCCAAGGTATAGGAACAGCAATTGCCTCTACTCGGCAAATCAAACTTATTCAGATAAAACACAAGCCCTTTAGACAACCCTTTGTGCTCCCCAGAAAGCAAAAGGAAATGCTGTAAATAAGTGGAAAGGCTCAATGCTGCCACTATTTCCTGACTCCCAGCACCAAATGGGACTACAGGGGTCTGTGAGCAAGGAGAATATTCCTGATGAGAAATTATCTGAATCCTTCTGGAAATTTCTTATCAAAGGGGCCCTGTTTACCTGCACACCTCAGCCTCTGACCTGGTTTCTTCCAATGATGCTATTCTTTGCTCCCTCTTCCCTTCTTGCTGCTATTTGGCACAAAGAAATACCAGGGAATCAGCTAGTATATCCTTGGATGCCAGTGTGGAGAGGTACAGCCAGCTTCAGGGGTCTCTGCCTGACACACCACGGCATGCAGCTTTTCAGGAAGCAGGAGAACACGGGGCAGAGGAGAAGAAATCAGCAAAGAAACAAAAAGCCAAGAATGAAAAAAGCGCAGAACAGATTCACAAGATGAAATTAAAAAAAAAAACAAACAAACCAACAAAAAAGTGAGGAGGAGAGGAAGAGTGCAACCACCTTCAAAACACAGCACAGGTAGAAGTTGGGGAGCATAAAGAGACACAACACACTTGAATTTATTGGAACAATAACTTTTCTTCTATTCCGCTCATGATCTCTGCCAGCAGTGCTGTCCTGTTGCCCCCACCCACCCATGCAGAGTCAGCTTCAATTACCTTACCTCAGGAACATTCATTACAGGAAGATGCCCTGTGTGTATCAAATTAGTGCCTTAAGAAAGCCCATTTAGGAAACATAGATGTGCTCCTTATTCAGTTAGCAGGAAGGGATGGAGTGGGGATGCCAGCTGAGAAGGGGATTTTATGCAAACACAGGACTGATGGACTGACAGTGACATGTCCTGCCTCTACTGAATACTGGTGCAGCCTCACAATTGCTTTTGTGCACAAAAACAATCATATTTTAGAGTTGAAAGAATTCTAATCTTAGATGGAAAGTGCTGGGATGAACAACTGGACCTGGAGGTACCCACAGGGGATATCTCCATTTAATGTACATAAGAGACCAAGGTAGATGAGCCTTAGATGTCTTTGGTAACCTCAGAGTTTTGGTATGAACTTATGGCATTGAAACAAGCAGCCAAGTCACTTGGAGCAACGACAAAGACAATACCAGTCCAAAATGTTCCCCCTGTAGCTGGGGTGGGGGAAAGGTGAGATTTCCATGTGCAGTACACAAGCAAAATCTACCAGTCGGCCACTGGAACAGCCCCTGACACACGGGTGCAAGTCTTCAGCACATTTCCTAAAGTGCTGAACAGAGGTCTCAGAGGATGTAGCCACAGACTAATACCACTTTTAGGGATGTAGTGTCTCACAGAAATGTCCCATTCTCCTGCTTTTGTTGCCCCAGGGAAATGGGATGTAACATGCTGCCAACAGCTGCGAGCAAACAAGATTTTCCACATGGCAGCTGTAAGGCAATGGGACTAAGGAGAGATAAATTTCTGTCTCTGACAATAGCTAATGGGCTCCAGGCAGACTGGCAGCTGCAAAGCACCCAGTTCCCTGCTCTGGTTCTGCTGACCAGGCACCTCTGGGACAGTACTTTGAGCTGGTGAAGAAAAGAGGCAGAACAAGTCTGCTTCCATCTATTTTTATACTGCAGATCATCTGTTTCTCTCCACAGCTGGCAAGGCCTGGAGCTCAGTTTAGATCCTCCTAACAAAAGCCTCTTTATGAGGCATGGGAATCCCCCAGCACTATCAACACCATTTGGATTGGACTGCCCAGGCACGGGCTATTTTGGGCATCACAGGTGGTTTCTCCATCTCACTGAGCACAGGATGGAGCCAGCAGATGCCTCACCACAATACTGCTCAGCCATTCCACCAGGGGTAAACTGAGCAGTGTGAAGGCCCTGATAAGCCCATGGGATCTGGGGGGATGGGACACAAAGGGAAGAGTTCAGGGAATGGGTTTCACAGGTGAGACAGAGCAGAATTTCCATCAACACTCAGACTCTGAGACCTGCTGTTGAGACAGGAAAACAGAGCAGAGCTGATCAGAGTCTCTGCCCCGAGCAAAGTGCTAACTCACTCCACATCTAGACCCAAGATCTTCATTCCACAGACCCCGTACCCTAGAGAGCAACTCCTGCTCAGTCTGGGCAAAGCAGAAACCTCCTTTTCTCTCCTTTCCTCTCTGTCCTGGCAGTAACCCCTTCCTTTATGCTGAGGTTCAACATCTGCTTGCTCCTGTTGGAGAGAACTCCAAGCTCTGGGTTTTCCCCCGGCACACAAGCAGCAGAAAGCTCTCCCAGCCTCTCCTTTCTCTGTTATCTTATTGTACGGATGCTATTTCCTGTGTTTATTTATCTTGTCTGCTTAGCTGGCCTGGAGGGTCTCACCTGCTGGAAAACTGCCATTACTTCTCTATCTGCAACACTGGCCAAGAGTTAGCAAAAGAAAAAAAAAACAAGAGAAGAGTTTAAGGTCACTTCTAGTTTCCTTAGGATGCCTGACTACCAGCAGAGGCCAAAGGCCACAGACGCTGAGGGAGAGCAGGTTCCTGTGTGTCCTTACCTGGAAGTTGACATCTGCAGATGCATCTCTTTAGGAGAAGAACAGGGACACATTTCACAGTGCTGAGATCCATCTGCCAGGGAGAGAACACAGCCACGTGGAAAACACTGAATTCATGGCCCAGTCCTCAAGGACCTTCCTTTGGAGACCATGAACAGGTCTGTGCAGCAGACAGAGCACAGCTCTTCCAAGACCTGACTGACACACAGGCTTCAGTGTTCAGTGTCAGCCACGTCACTGACATCCCGACCCCAGGACGCAGCCTCATGCTTTGATGGGAAGAAGGCATTCAACTCTCCCTGGGAGGATCGTATGTCCCACACAGTGTTTCCAAATCAAATGCTGATGGAAAGATCCTTCTGCAAGGGAACCAGAGACTTTTGTTAGCATAGAGAGCACATCCTTTCCTCCAGCCACACAGTGAAAATCTACAGGAACACGGTTGCTACAGTCCTTCTGAAAGTGCAGGTAAGTGCTAAACCATGGAAAGGCACAGGCAGCCCCTGCATCTTGGATAAACTTCTTGTGCATTAGGTTTGGTGTTTGGCAGGAAAGGACGTATCATCTGCAAATGTAGAGTTTAGGATGGGAGAGAAATTGCTTGGGAAAAAAGTGGTCAGAGAAAACAAGCTAGAAGTGTTGCTGATTAAAAGACTTGATTCCCATGCATTGGCTCAATCCATAAGAAATGGGGGATCTTGGGTTTAATTTTGTTGCAGATGAATGTTAGCTGGGTTAGTTCTGCAGACTGGAAGGCCTCAGTGCAAGTTAGGGATATTATTGTGTGTTTCCTCTGGAAGGAAATCAAAATGCTGTTTCTCATGACTTCAGAAAGGACGCAGCTGTAGAACAAGCAGCTGAGACTCAGCTTTACTTGTGGCATTGAGTTACTGATGGTAGGAGAAAAGACTATTTCTGTTTTTCCAACGCAACCTTTAGCATTTTGATCCTTCTGGAATTAGAGTAGGATCTAGAGGAGGGTCTGAGATTTTTTTTGTATCCACCCTATTCTGTTAGTGGTTTTGGCATGGATATATAGAAAGGCAGGAAACAGTTGGAATACTGGACTGCTCCCAAATAGCAGGCACCTCAGAAACGAGGCAGTCAGCTGCCCTTTAAGGTGCTGGGTGCCATGTAGCCCAGCACCTCTGTACTGGTGCTGGGTGCTCTCCTCTTGAGACTCTGCCTTTGAACCAATCACAGTCTTTGTGAATTAACTGCTGCCGTTCCCTGGTAGCCTCTCTGGGACTGGGAATGCAAACATCAGCCCAATGTCTTTTGGATCTGCAGAATAACTTCACAATCAGATGTGTTACCAGCACAGAACAGCTTGAAGTCAGCAGCATGATCTTCAGTTGTCTGCAAAGAAGTCTTGTGTATCACAGGGCTGGATCAGGAAGCCTGTGATTGCTCACAATCACATTAACAGAGAAGACAGGATGTCAGGGAGTCACTCGGCAGCAGGCAAGTCTCAGAGCTACCATTCCTGTCACCTGTGAAACCAGTCAAATTCTCTGGATGATGGAATGGTTTAATATCACAGGATGCAGTGTATGTGGCAGAGCTGCTCAAGACATTAACACAGGAAGCAATATTGTTCAATGTTGACTTAACTGCCTGGCAGGTTATACAGTAACGTGGAAGGAGGGGAGCCCACTTGGGCCCAGGGCTCACAACCCTGCAAACAGCATTTCTCCTTGGCAGGACTTTTCTTTCTACAGCTCAGTGGTAAAAGGTTGTATGAGCATGGAGTCAAAACCGCCTTCACCCAGCCCGGATCAGCAGGGTCAGAGGTGCCGGGCGCAGCACACCTGTCCCGCAGGAGGCTTCAGCCATCTGCCACTGCTCAGCCCTTCAGCACCTCCAAAATAGGAACTCGGCAAACAAAGCTAACAGAGTGCATTGCTAAGCAGAACATTCTGCCGAGTCCCAACTCCAGGACTGCATGTTATAGGGCACTTGCCAATTCCTGAGTGAACTTTATTTATTATACACTAGAAAGGTCATGACGAATCTCAAAAGATAAAATCTGTGTCTGTCAAGTCACCTTCCTTATTTTCATTGGCCCAGACCCTCCCGTTCCACACCAACAATAACAGGACATGGGTTCAAGAGGCACTATGAGTGCAGCTTACCCTGAGATGGCCCAGGCTTGTTTTGCATTCTTCATAGAACTGATCCCGGCTGCTCAATTCTCTATTAGGAGGTGTTCTTTTTCCTGGATGCAGTCCCCACACTGCACAAGAGCCCCGCATCCATGGAAATCCCAAAGAACAGACACAGGTTTCACAGCCCACATGATGCCAAATACCCAAATGATGCAGCTGCAAGTTCTCCAGCAACATGAAGTACCCGAGATATGCTTAACTCCCATTTAGAAGTAATAGCCCGGGCCAATACCAGCCCAAAAGACATCCCCATGATCTCATCAACAGCTGAGGCAGCAAGATACCCCATGCACAAAAATTTCTTCATTGTCATTATGAGCTGTTACATAGGAAAGGTAAAAGATTGGAGCTGCCTCAGGCTCTGGGTAAATCCTTGGCAAAACCCAAGCAATTGCAGTTCCAGTGCTGTCAGTGTCCAAGCTGGCAGGTTTAAAGACTTCCCTGGGACCTGTAGAAGTTGCAGTCACCCCTCTGGATTGCAGCAGAACGCTCCCAAAAACCACTATCCCAGCTTTGGAGTTCAGTGTAACAGGCTCAGACCACACAGCATGGATCTGCACTCCACATAACCTCATCTTTATACAGCTTACTCTGAACTTGCAGATGGAAAGTTTTTTTCCCACTCCTTGCCTTTCATTTGCTGAAAAATCACCCTGCTACTCTCAGACCCAAACTTGGTTTAGATTACTTTCTTTGGCGTGTTGCAAGGACTCTAATTCTTGAAATGAAATTCTGATTTTCTGAGATCTAGACAGCACTTTCCTGACATTGCAGGATCTTAGCAGTGACTGCTGCAGTCCCAAAGCAAAGAAATGACTGCATCTCACAGCCAAAACTCCTCCAACAACTCCACCCACTGGGTCATTACTGTGGACACCTCTCCAAGATCCAGCGATGCCCCTCTTTGTTATCCAAACAACATTGAAGAGGAGATTGGGAAGTCAGGGAGGAACACAGCTCCACTTACTATTCCGTGAGATTCCAACCTGCAGTGAGTCGCATCATCTAACCTCAGGGGCTTATTTGTGGGATCAGAGAAGTGGATTCCCCCAGGATCACTCCGAGCTGGCAAAAGTCAGTCTCCTTCCCATGAATGAACACACGGAGAATCTAATTTCTCACGTGGTCACAGTCAAATGCAAGACTGGAGGAATCTTTCCTGTGAAAGTAAATTGTGAGGTCCACAGGGCTTCAGAAGAGGTGCTCAGAGCTTTTTAACTACCTGAAACTACTTGAAACACATGCAGGCACTGGTGTGTATTATGCTTAGCAGCAAAGGCTTCCTGTTTGGGGGCAAAGTGACAAGGAAGATCCTGCTGCTTTAAATACTGTGAAAAGCTCTTTAGCCAAAATCATTATCTCCCATTAGTAGGGAAAACCTACTAATCCTCCACAGCCACATCCTACTTCATCATTCAGAAATGTCAGCAGCTCCCCAGTGCTGCAGTCAGCTCCTGACTACAGCAACAGCCCTGCAAAGTCTAATTGCTCCAGGTGACTGAGCCAAGGTGTGGATTTCTGAGCAGAGATTTCCAGATCAGGCCACTTGTGTTGCTAAGCTGGGAGCTCTCTCTGTTCTTCCAAGTTCTTTCTTAGGTACGAGCATTGTTCCCGCTGGGCTCCTGCAGACGCCCATTGTGCTGCAGCTCCCGGTCTTTGATGCTGCAGAACAAAACGCACTGTATTTATGAAAAGAGGGGAAAATCAAAAAGCTTTTCAGTTACACACTTGGTTGAACACCTCGGGCAGTTGGCTGCAGAGCACCAGGGTGCCAGCACCTCTCCACAAACTGGGGCTTCCCGTGAGGAGGCCTTGAGCACAGCTGCAAAGTGACCCAAAAGAGGGAATAACCAGTGGTTGATGGCTGCCTGGTGAACTTTCATTTCAGAACCTCCCAGTTCCAAGTGGTCCTGGATTGAACAGACTTTCATTAACCTCCTTAGACACACACACAGTAGCTGCCAGCAGAAAAAGTTGAAAATTACTCCTGCTTCTGCATTGCTCAGATTTGACAGGAGAAACACCACAGTAGCATCTGGATTTCCTGCCTCCATTTCCAGACTAATTTGGCTGGCAAGAACTGGGCAGAAGTCTGAAAGGGTCATGGTCTGAGGTGCACCAACAGGGCCACATGGAAGGGGAGCCGGCAGAGTGGGATGGCACAGTCACAGCTGGCAAAGCTGTTGCATGGTGGAGTTATGGACCCTCAGGCCCTGCTGTGGAACACCCCCTTCCTGCCAGGGCAGTGGTTGGGGTGAAAGCAGCTCTACCTTGTGTTCCATGCACAGCTGTGAATGATTTCTCCTACTGCCATGATGACAGATCCCAGGATGTCAGGGATGGGAGGAGTCTTCTAGTCCATTGGGTCTGTCACCTTAGTCCGTGCTAATCTCTTCTGTGAAAGCACAGGCAGTGCCAGGGAGAGAGGTCTCCAGAAGGATCAATCTATGGAGAAAGCTAATAATATAATAAGAAAATACTTGCACACAAGATCCAACCAGCTGGATCTTTCTGGGACAAAGGCACTCACACTCTCTTTTACAAATATATTTTATTATCTTAATGCTTATTTAGAAATGTAACCAAGACAGACTCTGCAGCACCAGCAGCTCCTCACTGCCCAGCAGTCTGATGACTTCACAGATATGAAAACTTCACAGATTCAAAAAACCCTTTGGTCAATGCACTTTAAATACATTTGCATGCACAGATTCTCCCACCCCCTCCCCCCCCGCAATGGTAACTGACAGAGGGAAAACAACACCTATATCATAAAACATTTAAATTAATAGAGTAGTTGTTTCATACTGACAGCATGTGCAGCAGGGTGTTCATAGTGTCTTGGTTTGCAGACCACAGAGAACCTCTCCACAGGACAGGGCAGGAACAGCAGCTCCTGAGACAGCGGGGGGAGCGAAGGATGTTCTCAGACCAACAGGTTCCAGTCTCGATTTTAACACATCCTTGTGTGAACAGGCCCAGCAGGCAAGTAAGATGGGGAGTTACACATGACATCGCCCCAGCTCGGGGATTCTCATCTGTCAGGGTTAGTCACCTCTCACACAAATGAGGAACAGGTGATTTTTGTTACTCTCCATGTGTTTTGCCATAAAGCCAGCCAGAGCTGGAAAGAAAGAACCCTAAAATGACTCAGTGCAATTGATGCCCAAAACAAATTGGGAGAGAATTGACTCCTAGGCAGCTGAACTTAGCAAACACCACCTGAGAGTACTGCATGCAGGTTTAATGCATCGCAGGATCACTGCAGCCTATTTGTCCTTCCACAGAGCTTGGATGGATGGATTTGGTTTTAGGTAGGGTCCATGCTCACGAAGCAGAAAGGGATTTGTTACACCTGGATGTGCTCATGAAATGGGACAATATATCTGGAAAGGACATAATCCATAAGAACCATCCCAGCCTCAGGTAATATAGACCTTACAAAGTCAACCCTCTGCACACCCCAGGCAGGACTGATCCTTGCAGTGATCCCAGGAGAGCTGTAAGACTGTACATCCCTTCCAGAGTCCTTCCTCAGCAAATCACACCTTGGTCTCAAGCCAGCATCATCTTTACACCCCACAGCACCTCCCAGCACATTCCTGCTCCCTTGAAATCCTTCCAAACACCTACTCTACAAATCCTCCTTCACTATCAAGATTTCCTGTCCATCCTGATCCTCCAGTCTCCCACACCTTAGAGACTTCTCTATATCTACCAGCATCCCCTGAGGCCTCTTTTCAAAAAATGATCAAAGGTTCAGACTATTTTGTGTCACTCCAAGTCCACCTGCACCCTAGCACCAGCTGGGACCAGTGAGAAACCCTTTCTGTCTCCAGGACTCTCAGCTGTCCCACCATGCCAAACTGCTTCTCAGTTCAAGAGCTGCAGTTGAAGCTGGCACAGAGCTTTGAAATATCACTGATCCAAAAGGTACTCTGCAGGACACAGCTGTAAATGCATTTATTTGCACACACAAAAAGCAGTGCCCTATTGAGGAGAGAGCCCCAAAAACTCCTCATAAAATTACTCCCGGCAACGGATCAAACTTTGCTTTCTCCAAAACTCTTATAAAACAAATAAACCCTGGAGCCCAAGTGTCTTCAGGGAATGGTGAAATTCATGGAATGCCCTCATGCCAAATGAGGCAGCACATCTCTCTATGCATCTTCAGACTTTTTTAGCAAGAAGTTCTTGTTCAATGAAATCAGTCTCTTCTGACCCCAGCTCCTACTCTCTGGACCCACTGCACCTGGGATTCTCAAGAAGGTCTTCTCCAGCCTCTCCTGATAGTCACCTCATTTTTCCCTTTGTCTTGGCACCATCTTTCTTTATCCAGAACAGCTGGGTCAGCTAAACCTTCTCCAGCTGAAAGATAAATGGGATATGAGTGGTCCTAGGACGTTTGGAAGGCAGGTACCTCTCTCAAGAGTGGAGAGCTGCCAGAAGGAAAGAGCATACTTCATTGATGAGACCTATTGCTTCTTTTTCTTTTTAAGGAAAACAAACCAAAAAGCAGGAAGCCCTGAAATTATAATCCCTGGGAAACAAGACATAAGAAGTCCAAAATTCTGTTCAAAAGGCTCCTGCTCTCCCAACAACTGCTTCAGACACATCCTCTGAGGGTCCATCTCAGCCATATGGTTGCCAGAAGGATTAGCACGTGGTGCAGCTGCCATCCCTTCCTTCCTGTGACTGCAGGCAGCTCCACAAACCACGCTCTCCGTACCCTGCACTTCACTCTGCACCCAGCCCACCCCCTTCACATACCCTTTTCACTTCCAGTCTGGATCATTAATATTGAAAGGGACTGGACACACTTGGGGCCAGCTCAAGCAGCAACACAAAAGCTAAATTCAGAACATCTGGAAAGTCAGTAAGCTCGCATGGTGATCTGGTTGGGCAGGAAAGTTTTCCAGAACAGTCTGGAAAGCAAAACAATCCTAAATTTGCCCACAACATAGATCAGCTTGATTCTTGGGGCAACCAAGCAAGAAACAGCCACAAGTGAGCATGGAGATGCTCAAGAAACAATAGAAAGCTGTTCAACCAGCTGTTGAAAGTCTGCTCCAATGTGGTGCAAACCATCCCTTTACAATGGCAGCTAAAGCTCAACAGGCAACACTTCTGCACTCTGTGTGTTCCAGCACATGAGCAATGCTGGTATTTTCCCACACTTCCTTCCCTACTCTGTGTCTTTGTGGACCTAATTGTTATTGACATGAGTGCCGGATGTCATCTTGTGTTATTCTTAGAAACATTTCAGCTCCCAGCTGAGGCCTGAAGAGAACAGGCCCCCATTTTCCTGAGTTCCTCTGCCACTGTTACAGGAGGTCAGAGGAGCACACAAATAACCTACAGAAATATTCCATCAAGAAAGATCAGACGAGATCCCGGTCACCCTACAGAGGAACTACCTATGACATCAGTCACAGGGAAATGGCTTAGTGTTCCTTAATGGTGCTGGAGTGATAATCCTCTCCTCTGATGTCAGATTACAGGGAAGAGCCCTGCCAAGAAAGCAGCAGTTCAATTAAATCGTGAAGTCTATTGTTTTACAAACTGGTCTGTCTTTCTGCTAAGGACTGTGGGGGCACCCACATCTTTTTATTTATCTCACAGTAAGCTTTGTGCTAGCCCAGAGCAGCTACATACTCAAACACATTCACCATCACAAACTTCTCCCCCCATTCATGTAGGGAAACTGGCAAAAAGGAAATTCTCCTCAAAATAAAACTGACTTTTCATTTTAATAGTTCACATAATATAAAATAAACATGGATTAAGAACATGCAAACCTAACCTGCTCTTCCTCAAGTATGAAAATCCAATTTTCCTTGGCTTCTGAAATGTTAGTGGACAGACATGAAGGAGGAATCAGATTGGGGGATGATATTTCTGATGTTTTCAGCAAATAAACTGCAGATTCCTGGAATTACCAGACTTTTTGTTTCCCAGTAGATCACTACTGCCTGTCTTTCCAGAAGGCTGGTAGTATTGGACATGGATTATTTGTCTGAAGAACAAAACCCAGACAATCTTCTGGTGGAATTCAAGCTGATGTGGATTTCTGCTGTCCTTGAGCTGCCAGACTTCCTGTGACACAGAAAATTATCAAACTGCTGTGAAACACCTCTGCAACAAACCACATCAAGTGTGCACACTTGCTGCAGCACAAATTTGCCTGTTCCCCTCTACAGAAAGTAGAAACTGCAGTTTCTAAGCTGAGTTCCAATACTACCGACACCTTTCAGCTTCTCAGAGTAGGAGCATCCTCTAACCAGACAGGCCCAGCTCTGTTGACCTCTGCATCACATCAGGCTTTACAAAAAACTGACATCACAAGAGAAAAGGTGTTTAAATAGAGCTCATTTGAATTCCCTAATTAAGTGGAAGGTATGTGAGTGTGTTGCTCCCTATCCCAAGAAACAAGAAAAAATCCTGCAGCCCATTGTGTGAGGATGAAAATGACTGAGATATGTAATATTACCTCCCCTCACACATCTGGGGCCATGGAAAGGATTTGCATTCTAAGAGCTCAGAAGGACAAGCACAGAGACGGGGAAAGAAGAAAGCACCACCAGCCTACAGAGAGCTCACACACCCACAACCCTTCACAGCCCTGCCCTGAGGACACAGCCCACAGCCCACAGCCCTGGCCTGCAGCACCACATCCTGCTAACAGCCCTTTTGCCAAGGGAAATCCGTATTACAGGCTCTGCTTTGGTGATTTGTTGGACTAAGTGGAGAGCTCAGAGGTTATACTTGCCATCTGGAACACTGAATGCTCAGGGAATGGATATGAGTTCTTGCCCATCTTTTATATCTCAATGTAAAGTAACCTTATCTTCATGTGGAAAGAAACCCTTTGAGCAACCTGTTGCAGTATAAGCTTTAAAAACACAAACTGAAAGACAAAGTGCCATGGTTGAAAGCACCCGGAGTTCCCATCAGGTAAATTCCTTCCCTCTCCAAGCAGCTCCTAGCATCCTTCCTGACAATAGATTTTGCTATCTCCCCTTCTGCTTGTTGCAGGGCCACGGTACTAAGAGGCCCTTCCCAGCTGCTCTTTGTTATTCAGGGAATACTTCCAGCCATGCTTCTATTTCCATTGGTAAAGACAGAGCAACCAACATACAACCGCTGGCACAGTACAGCACAATGTCACTAAATCCCTGCATCAGCAGTCTCCCAGTGCTGAACTTGGAATGCCATCCTTGACCTTGGCACTGCTCTTGGTGACAGGTCATTGACGGGTAATGTGTCCCTCCTTCCTTAGTCCACTTCAGTGGCCTCTTGGTTTTTCTCCAGTCTGGTGTTCAGGATTATCCAATAGTCCTGGATATGGACCCCTTTCTCCGCAGCGCTCTCCCCCCGCCCCCCAACCTCCCTTTCTGCCATGGTATCACCAATGGAAAAAAAAAAATAATTCTACCAGGAAAACTTCGTAAGTCTCATCAGGAAACATCAGCTGCAGCAAAGGCTGCTCTTTCCAGATCTGAGTAAGACACCTGGGCATCAGTTAGTTCTTCACTGTGAAGCTCCCTGGTCAGGCATGCATCTGAGAGAATCCCATTTTTGCAGGAATCTGGGAGATGCCCATTTGTCTCCAGGTCCAGGGTATTTCCATTCTGCCGCCATTCTAAGCCAGCTTTGCATTTGTTTAAGTCCTGCTTTTCGGGATCCCTGTGGATCTCTCCATTGGTGTATACCTCTAATGCATACTCACTGATCCGTATGCTGGCGTTCTCTGCATCCCCACCATGGGTGGAAGTCCTCGAGCTGGCTGTTCCCACCTTGAACGGCTCCTTCTGGCCCAGGATATGCTGGCTGATGATTTTACGGAAGGTGTACCGGAACTCCCTGATCCGGTAGGCATAAATTAAGGGGTTTACAACTGAGTTAGCATGAGACAGGATAATAGCCAGATACATCAGCCAGAGGGGAGCGTGAGCACAATTTGGGCAAAAAAGGGTAAAGCAGTTAATAATGTGTAGTGGAAGCCAACAAACTGCAAACAGCCCAACAATGATGGCTAAAGACTTGGCTGCATGGACTTCCTTCTGCAAAGTGGAGCGGGAACGTTCCCCGTGTACCATCTTGTTCTCCATCTGCTTGAGCTGGCGCCGGGCTGCCATGAAGATTTTCAAATAGATGCCAAACATGAGAAGGAGGGGCAGGAGCACACAGGCAAAGAAGTTGTAGTAGACCATGTACTCCATGGTGACCACGGCCTCGAAGAGACACGCCACCATGCTGTCGCTGCAGTTGATGGGAGAGGACCTGTTGGAACCCAGCTCTTCGATCTGGGCACGGTTGTGCCACCCCAGCATTGGGGTCAGGCCGATGATGAAGGACAACACCCAGCAGATGGCAATGATGCCTTTGGCTCGAGAGCCAGTCACCAAGCCATTGTACCTGTAAAGCAGAGGAGACAGGAGCTACATCAATGTCATTCAACGAGCTCTTGGCACCCACGCAACCTCACAGTGGCCCCACGTTCCAGAAGACAGCAAGAAGGGCACCTGCTTCATCAGAGAGGCCTTTGTACTGCTATGCAGAACCCATGCAGCCCAGCAAGAACTCCATGGTGACACTGTCTGCCACCTATTTCCCTCCCCTTTCCTTTAAGCAGTGAATAGTTGACAGAAAAGCAGGGAAATTAATTCAGTCTTCATCTGTGCTCCTTCACTCCACCAGTCCACTTGGGCGTGCACATAGATCTCGCAGCCTGGATAACCAACAGCACTGCTCTGACCCTTGTGATGAAGACCACCATGGGTCTATTGCCAAAGGCTAAGGCAGCGTCTTCTTCCTGGCAAAGGAGCAGCCTTTTAACATGGAATTGTTAGGTCTGTCTTGCAGGAGATCTGTAAACCAAATAGCACAAAAGAACCTGGAGGCACAGTGCCACCAGCCCTGCGTCTGCCTTCTGGTGAGCTCCAGGAAAATCCTGCTGGCTCAGTTGCAGCAGCCAGGCTGGCACTGCCTTGCATAGCACCTCACTCTGCTCCACAGTGGCACTTTCAGGAAGACCAGCACCACCAACCTGCTTGGAATAACTGAGACGAGTCAGTGGTTTTCCTCACCAGCCCAGCTAAGTCGATCCCATGTCTTTCTCAGAAAGGAGGAATTAAGCTGAGGACAACTGTCTGACTACAGGTGTGCCATGGGCAGCACTGCACACCCCAAAGGGACCTCAGTGGTAGAGGTATTGATACACCTGGCTGAAGCCTGTGCTCTTAACAGTAAACTCACCAAGATCTGTTGAAAGAAGCAATAAGCAACATGGTAAGAATCTGACTGCAGCAGAGACCTTGGTTTGTTTGAAATATCAGCCAGTTTCCAAGGCCTCACAGGTTTCACTGTGAGTCCTGAGCTGACTCCACCAATTTTTCCCTCTGAAAATGGAAATCAGGGCAGCAGTTTAACATTTCAATGCAATTTCCTTCCCTGGGTAATGCTCAGCATGGAAAGTAGATGGCTGGATTCCCACATTGTCCAGCGTGGGTCCCACACTGTATTTGACCCCATGTGTCTGTGATCGGACAGTAGCACTGGGCTCCCAGTGTTTACCCTTCTCCCTCTGCCCCCAGAATTCTCTCAGAAAACAAACATTAAAAGAAATAATACAACAAGCCAGAGAAATCTTTCCATCTCCCAATGAAATAATTACTCCCACAGGCTCATGCTCTTATCCCAACACAAGTTCAAGACAGGGGTGAAGAGACGCTGCTTTTACACAGTAAAGAATGGAGATGCTGCACATGCTTTAAATCCCTGACAATGGGCCTTGGAAAAACAAGACCCATCAGGCTTGAATTTCCCTTTCTCAGTTGCATTTCAAAATCACAAAAGAGTGGATAAAGGAGCCAACCACACAATTCCCAGCATGCCAAACACAACTAAATTGTCCTTCCAGAAATGAGGGAGGAATTCAGCTGATTCTGAGGGAGAAAAAGGTTTTTTCCAGCAATTAGTGGATCCTACCCAGTGCTTAAGGGATGCAAGGGTCACAGCATGAATGGTAGCAGAGAGCAGCTCCATTCAGCCCTCATCAACACATCAAAACAGCATCTGTGCTTTGAAATGTACACTCAGGGAGCAAGAGAGTGGCTGAAGGCCCTTGAAGCTTGGAAA